>CM021105.1:539689940-539720995 GCA_007115665.2 Sequoiadendron giganteum
ACATATAGGCAATTGGCATCACCGTATTAGGGTTAAAACCTAAAATCTGGCACAATGAATAAAAAGTGGCTAAAAAATGATTTGCAAAATAATTTAGCCTGAAAGGCTCCTGGTCACTAGGGCTGATATAAAACCTTGAACCGCTTGCCCTTGCTAGATGAGGTGGAAGTAGCCTAACCCTGAAAAGTAACTTTTACCTTGCATACTCTTGCTTCATCTCCTCAAGATCAATATGAACCAAGAATGGGCTAGGCTCACTCAGGTCTAAAAACCTGTTGAAATTCCTCTTTGTTTATACTTAGCAAGACCCCCCTTGCATTATCTCTTATTACTCTTGTAACATGGTCATAACGTGTTGCTACTGCCTTGAGCAAATCCACATCAGGGAATGTGTTTGGTTCTACCATCTTCCCCATCTCATATCTCCAACCATTCGAGAAAGGGTGAGGCAAATTCCTCTACCCATACCACAATCTAAACATCTCCAAACCTGTCATGAGAACTCTAGCATCGACAATGTTGGAATAGTTACATACCAATCTATCCCCTAGGGTTCTTCCACACATCAAGACCAACCCCTTCTTCCTATCATTAGTTGATGATGGCAATTGATCTAGGAAGTCATCATATAAATCTGTGTAAATAGTTGACTTGGCCAGAATGCTGCTTTGGTGGTACCATCCTTGGTAAACTAGGGCTTCCTTGATATTTCAAATCTTTAAATAAACCAGGGCTAAATAGAAAATGAAATTACATAATATAACCCTGCAATTTCTCACAATTCAACTAACAGTTTTGTGCTTTGCAGAAACCCAAATTGTTCGCTATGACAACTTGTAACTTCGTCCTTGGCTCTGAAATTTTTCACAAAAGTGCTTGAATGCTTTGTGAGAAAATAGAGCAAATGAAAAACACTTTATGTCAATCAAATTATGCCAGTAGACGTCTCATTCACCATTAAAGCTTACTTGCATGCCATGCCAACAAATCCAATCATATTTGATGCAAATTCAAACTTCAACTGTCGATCCTTCACTTCTATCAGATCATCGAATGCCTGCCTTCAAAATAGGCTGACACAATCTCCATCACGGCACTAAGGGCCCACCATATTATGTTTCGCCAAAAAAATCCACGTGGTGCCCACCCATGATATCGTGATACATAAAAACCTTGGAACTCCTGATCACATGATGGTGGGCAACCGTTGATCTCCACCATTGGCAATCGTGTTCATTCAACACAGTCGCCATCATGGAAATTAACCATCGAGCAACTTTTCCATTAAGATTATAACATCTCCATTATTTTGAGCATGTGTATCTCGTAGCCTCTTTAGTAACCTGCCATATAACATATTTAAAACCTGACAGATATATTAAAGCAATTTGATTATCTCTTCGGCATCGCCAGATGAGACACATGGCCCTCGCCCGTGATATCGCAATCGGTTGAGACTCTGTGGTGGGGTCATCATGGGATTGCAAGGAATGGCTAAGATCAACCGATGGTTGATCAATGGTCAGTTAAAGTTGTTCCTTGCAAAATATAAAATTTTTATTAAAGGCACAAGGGGACATCACCTAGGCCAATGACAAACAAAGGCTTAAGTTTTTTTTTAAAGGTAGGGTCACGGGCCAACCTAGACTTAGGGAGTAATAAAGTCAGGTGGAAAATTAAAACAATAAATTAGAAAGGGGCCCGACTTAGATGAAATGATGGGGGATAAGTTGTTTTAAAACCCACTTCAAAAAGGTAATGGTCAAATAGATCCCACCCAAGGCGTAACATAAGACATTAAAATTTTCATGAAGACAAAAAATAAAAACCCCAACCTTAGGTTTTTCCCAAACAATATGAAAGACCAAGACAAGGGCAAGATAAAATGGAATTCAAAGAGAAAAATTTAAAGTTCCATCACCTACCCAATAAAAAATATATATCAAATTCTATATCTAGTTTTAAAAGACATTTAACAATAGTGTGATTAATAAATACAATCATGATAAATAAGATACCCATGTCATAGAATCTTTTACATAAAATTTTGATCCCATAAGATCAAGCATCTAGACTGCCACCAAGTCTTGATCATGAAAACATTGTCTTTAGAGACGCGTGAACTTGTTGCAATCTAACCATTATATTCATTAACTCTTGTGATACTACAATATCTTAATTATAAATGCCACTACATTTTGAAAATAAGATTTATCTAAATGATCCATCTAAACACAAACCAGACAAGATCTTTTGATCTAAGATTCCATAAGATAATTCCTACTCAAATAAACAAAGTTCAATTAAAAAGAACATGTATAAGAAACCTTAAAATTATTTTTGATTAAAGAATACCCATGAACTGTACTACCTCTATGGATCTCATAATTATTAAAAAATGTTTAATTAAATTATTCTAATAAATATTACCTATACACAAAATAAAGAGCTATTTTAGTGAATACCTAACTGCACACATTAGAGTAAAAGATTTCTATTAAAATTCATATATTTCATAATTTCTTATTGTGAGGTATCTATTTCTGCAGGTGTGGTTGAGAAACTTCTAAGTCATAAGCCTGAACTCATTTCGGCCGTAGATCATTTGGAAAGGACACCATTACATGTTGCTGCATTAATTCCTCCATTCAAGGAGCTTGTGCCACCCTTTCATCCTTGGTTGCCTAGAAAGCATATTAAAGGGAATGTGGATATTGCCAAATTGCTACTAAATGCAGAAGAGTCCTTATGTCATAAAATGGATGATGAAAACCAAAATCCTCTTCACGTTGCAGTAAAGGAGGGAAATGAAAAAGTAATGAAGCTAATATTACGCAATGGTGGAGACTGTACAGAACAAGTAGATAATGAGGGGAGAAATATTTTGCATGTAGCCGTCATTAATGCAGAGTTGATATATGAGAGGAATTCAGAGAATATGATAACTATGCTAGAGTGTCTAGTATCTGCCACAAAAAGGTTGATCAACGATTGTGACAAGCAGGGGAAAACAGCATTAGATATAGCTATTCAGAGCATGGATAAAGATGAACTACTCTTCTCTGGAGTAAGTATTACAGTTGGTTGTTTTTTAAATATTAGAATATATACATATTCCTTCATAATAAATCGAATGGATAGAAATAATAATATTAAAAAGATAATTAAGCATTTCAAAAAAAATATTATCAACATTATTAACACCTTAAAAAATAATATTACTGTTTTTATTTTAAATATTAAAGATTGATTTTATATGTGTTACTAGGATATGTAAATACTTAATTATAAAATTTTAAAAATTTATTTGTTTAAATAAAAAATATATATCACATTCTTATGTTCTAGTTTTTGAAAAGCAAACATATTCTATTTTTTTATTTATATTTTTCTCATTGTTTTTAGTAATTATGCAAATGTGATTAATTACTATTCAGTTATCACTTATTTAACTAAAACTACTTTTATAATAATATACTTTATTTCTCTTCACATATGCTAACAATTTCAAATTACTTATGATACAATTTTATTTAAACAACACCTAAAGGTGTTTGGGGTATGATGATTGGAAGGCACAAGATGGTAGTGTTGAACACAAAGAAATGCTGAGAGTGGGGGTGAATCAACATATATTAAAATTAAAATATTCTCATTTGTAGATAAAACATCACATCACATGAACTAAAACAATAGCAAAAAGGAAATCATGCATCCCACCATAACACCAAATTTTTTATGTGGAAAACCCCATGAGGGAAAAACCATGGTGATAGCTAACTCATAATATAAAAGCTTGTTGCTTAAAATATTCTACAATGTAGTTTAAGGCTCACTACTTATATATATTTGAACACACTAAAGCAGAGACAACTTTAGGGGAAAGATATAGAAGACCTAATGAGACTCACTATCTCAGAGCAGGGTACATCAAAATTATGATACAAAAACTAAGACCTTAACTGATATAGAAGAGGCATTTAATTTATGTTGACATTGAAGTTCCTTTTCTACACATTTACATCTTCATAAAGATTTCATACACTTCATTTTTAACATTCTACTTAACTCACTTCCAACACACACACACACCTTCATAAATGATTTTTCCTTCTTTAAATAACCTTTGCAATAATACAAAATCTCCTAATTAAGTTGGCTCCAAGATGACCCTTATATGTAATAGATGATATTGCATAGGTCAGCTCCAAAACATATTCAAAATGAAAGAACTTTGGTTGTGGAATAATACATGTTATATTGATTCCTAAGACCATTTCCACATATTCTTTAAAACTAATCAATATCAACTACAAATGAAGAAAATAAGTCATGTCCACCCAAATAGTACAAGTACCATCAATTTCATAACTACTTGACTTCACACCACCAATGAGATACCAAAAACACCATTCAAATAAGGATATGAACAATGTATGTAATATCCAATATCCCTACAACCTCTTCTAGAAATATTTGATCATTAAATGTTGGTGCAATTGAAGAAGCTTACCGAAAATGCAAAAAAAAAAGTATTCTAGATCAATTGCAATACATTGATCACACTTGATACTGCTAGATAATTATGTATTGATCACTATTGATCATGTTCTAAAAACTACAATGCTAAACTAGTATCTTTTAATGAATGTAGAGAACTCCAACTAACCTTTATCATTGCATTGCACTAGATTAGGGCACAAACTAAAACATTGTCAATTGTAACTTTGATTGCAAAAAGTGTTAAAAATTGACTTTTTGGATATAATATCTTTGTAGCATGACCATCAGTTCACTTGAATTGCAAGATAGAATCTTACATAATAGATGGATGCAAACCAAAAAATCATGATACTAGCTTAGGGTATACACAATTAGTGCCTTAGCCAATCTTCTTCAACATGTAGTACATAAAATTGAAATAATATTAAGGTAGACATCTTGTAGATACATTATCACATAAATATTATTCTTCACAACATACTTGATCACCAGATTTCCTTGCAGACATGCCTCAACTCATATTAACTTATGTTGCAACCAACATCAGAGTATGTACATACTTCAATAACACATTTGACATCAATGACAACCTAAAAAAGGTTGACATCAACCACAACACTGATTTCCAAAAATTTTCCCCTTTGTCATTGATGGAAACACACATATACTTCTCTCCCCCTTTGAAATCAAAGGCAAAGGGCATGACATCTTCTATTTACACACGAAGATCGAGGAGGAATGGAGGAAGGACGGATGGAGGAAGGAATGGACGGGATGCCGAAAGGATGGACCGGACGGAGGATGGATGGAGGGATGGAGGAAATGGATGGATGGATGGAATGGAAGAAAGGAAGGAGGATGGAGGATGGAAGGAAGGAGGATGGAGGAGGAAGGATGGATGGATGGAGGACAGGGGAAAGGACGGAGTGGAGGAAGGAAGGAAAAAGGAGGACGGACGGAAGGAATGGATGGAAGCCGGACGGAGGGAATGGATGGAATGGACGGAAGGATGGAAGGAAAGGAGGAATGGAAGGAAGGAATGGAATGGACATTTCACCCCCTCTTCTCTCTAATTTCATAATGCTTTTTCTTGTTTAATAAAATTAAAATATTTTACTTCTTCTGCATTACCTACTCCATATTCAATATCAATATTTTCTCTTTTTCCTTTTATTTAGGTCTAGTGACCATTTTCTTTGGAGTTGTAGAAAATGTAGCTTTTCTCTTATTTTTTGTGGACACAAAGGGTTATGGGGCAATATTTGGAGAGGTTCTATTGGTGTATTTTCCAATAGAACCCTAAAAATCCTCTAAACAAAATCCAACCCTTATTCTCAAGAATTTCAAGATTGGTGGTCAATGAATCAGAGATAGATTTTACACTTTTCTCCCCTACACTTCAGGCTCTGCAAAACCTAGGAGGGTGATCCTATGTGACACTGGATATATTTATTCAACCTATGGTGCAACATAGTGTAAAGGAAATAAAATTTATACAGTACAATAAGAGTGTGTATGGTTACCTCAAATAATGGTACACCCCTTGTTCTCATTTCATTATAGGCATGAAGTAGAGACACAAAATAAACATAAAACTAAAGCATTAAAAATTTGAATGTATCTAATGTTTTCTAAGGATGGGGAAAGACAATTGTGTAAGATCATTTCCTACATTAGGCTATAGATTCACATATCATACACATCATATCATAATACTATAACATATAATCCTAATGACCAAAAAAAAATTACCATATTATGATAGAAAGTTCTACTTAATCCTATCATAAAATTCTACTTAGCGATCCACCTAAAACTATAATATCCTCATTACCTATTTGCAATAATTTATACCACTCCTTGAATGGAAAGCAAACTGACAAATAACTCAAATAGAAAATGTGCTTGAATAACTTCAATAACCTTTCTTTTTAAATTCAAAAAGATATATCCCAAACATGGCTACAATTACATAACAGTACATTTTCATATCTTTGCATTCAAGTTATAAAATCATTACACTATGTGGATTTAAAACATATGGATATTTTCCCTTATAACTTAACAATTACAATGCACAACCTCTCTCATAGCCAAAACCTAAAATCTACGAGCCTCCCAAAAAATGAGAACCTTTGCAAATGAAGAAGAGATTACATAAAATAGAAGGGAAGAAGACTCATATTTAATCTCAACTTGAAATTTCTCACATTGAGATCCATTTGATTTGGCATTTATATGCTACTTTGTACCCTAATTCTCATTTTTACCCATTTGCAACTGAAAATTCCTGTCATTTTTCTTTCTTTCATTCTCATCCAACCTTTTTACCTATATGTAAAAATGGTTTTACTGCTGTGATTTCGCTTGACAAGTGTGAATCTTAACTTCTAGGTAAAAACCAATTTACTAGCTCAGCTAAAAAAATCATTTAATATAGATTTTAACTCAGCAGACTCCTCAAAAAATCATAATAAAAATTCTTCTACTTCTTAATCTAATATTGCATTTGGGTCATTTCCTTGCTTACTAGCACTATACAGAAAGTAAAAATGTTGCAAAAATGCTCCCAAGGCATAATGAATAGATTAGGAAAGCTTATTGATGAAGAAACAATCATATTGAACTTACAAACACTAAGAAAACTGCCCCAAATATTAAAAATGTGATTAATCTTCACATTATGTGAATGAGAAGAGCATTGAAATCCATTCTCAATGAGGTAAGGGAGTTCATTTTATTTTTGGGTTTACTCTTGTTGTTTCAAATAATATCGAATTGCAAACCATTTTCATGTTGTTGGTCCATCAAAGAACTTAAATTTTGTTGTGGGGCTTTGAAAAAACTCCAATTTTTTTTTACATGTTGAAACAATGTCTTGCAATCTTATACAGCTCCAAAAAAACCTCCCAAATGACTTTGAATTCCAAGGAAGGCTCACCTCCATGCTTCCCCACATTCCCGTAAGCAATTTCTAGTGGCAACGTTTCCAAGATTATGAGAAAACACACTCAAAGAAAATAAAACATTTATAACGGTTTAATAAAGTGCTTAGAAGGTTTGATAAAGTATTTTTAAATAATTTAATCTCGTCCATATACTTACCCACACTCCCGCACACTTCCTCCGTGAGAAGCAAAATCTACTATGGGATGTTGGGGAAAGCATGCTTATAAAGTTAAAGTTTATAAAAGTTCAGACAATATTTACAATTTTCCCTAAAAATCCCATTCACGTGCATATAATTTGCAAGGTATTTAAAATATTTAAAATATTTTCATTTTAAACATTAGGAAATAGGTGAAAATTTAATTTCACCTACAAGTCAAATAGCAAAAATTCACTACGCACAAATGAGGACTCCTAGAGTTGACTTTTTTTATGGGCGAGCCTAATTAACTAAAATTAATAATTTTTTTCATTTGAAATTTTCCCAAAAATCCAAAATTTGGTACCTCCTTTGTAAACTGGCCCACTAAAGGTGTTCGCCAAATTAGAAAGGCATTAAAACAATGCATCATAAGGCCTCTATTTTTTATTAAAGTGCAACTGGAAATGTTTTAGGCCAAAATAAGAAATGTGTTTCCTTTAGAATTATGAAATTTGCAACTTTCTAAAACACCAAATTTATCCTAATTGTAGTCAGATACACATTAAATAGTCCATCAGAACTCACACAGGAAGCATGAAACTGAGCAGGTGTACTACCATATGTACCATGAAAATTTCTGCCACATGGATTTGCAAGAAGATATCTATTTCAAAATTTTAATTGTCAAAGATGGGCTCTAAGGTATATTTGCCATGAAGAAAATCTAACCTCTATTACCATACTAAAAGGACATAGGCACTTCAAATTTGAAACTTTTCATTAGGTTCTACTAGATCTTCTTGGTCCTATACTAGCTTTTAGAAGAGTTGATTTGAATTTGGGAACCACCATAGGAGCATCTGTATAGCTTTTGGAGAGCCACCCAATCCCTTGTAAAGTTATTATTTTATCTTTATGGTAGAGTAAAAAGGTGCACCTATTTCCTTAAGTACTTTTTAAAATTTATTTTCTACAGCTTCCTTGCTTTCCTTATAGATTTCATCCATGATTTCTTTGTCTATTCCAAATATTTTTACTTTAGGATCCCTCAGACTCGATAAAAATATATCTATGTACCTTTTTACAGAATCATTCTCAATCTCAGCTTGGTTATCCACACAGTTAGGTTCCATAGCCTCCCTAAAGCAATCATCCTTTTTAACCACAAAAAGTATTTCCTTTTCATATTTTGGGACCAAAATAGATGATATCCTTATCTACCTTCAATCTCAATTTGTAGATTCTTGAAAAATCCCCAATAGGAAGTGGCGTAATCTTGCTCAGTTTGAAAAAGTTTCATATGTTTTTTAATTTGCATTGCTATCAGAGAGAATTTGTCCCATATTTTACCTTTAAAACTAGGTAGGTCACTTAGAAAGAAAAAATCAAGGTGAATGATTAGGGAACCAAACTTGAAGTTTTACTTTATTTCCTTTGTATTATTAAATTTTTCCACTAACTCTTCCTTCAAAAGTTTCAATAGATCAAAGTTGGTATTTTCTTTTACCATTTAATTAGTAGTATGAATTGCAATGGCAATAGAAGAGTTTTTTTAATTTGTGAAGTAGATTTTGTATGCAATGTTCATTGATACATACCAAACACTGGGATCAATAATATCTTTCATAGTCACAACCCTCTCATCAAATTTAGCACATATGATCTCTATAACTTTTTTTTCTTTGTAGATTTTAAGATAGGAATAGGTCTGGAGTCATATAAACTAGTCACTACCCTATTATAATACCTTGTGATAAAGTAGGGTTTCTGTAGGAAAATGAATTTGTCATGAATTAAGCTCAAGAAGATTCTTACCCATTCCTTGTTCTTATAAAATTCTCCATAAAATATTTCTAAAATTCTAACCCTTTTGTAGCAATGTTTACATACTCTATCTTATATAATCCACTTTCATTCAATAGCTTTTTTTGAACCTCTTCATAAGATGAAGTGTGATTAATCTCATTAAAATCCTTTATTTTGTAGGTCCTTATATCCTCACAATGCACTACACAAATTAAAACTCTTGAAAATGCACCATTTTTTTGTACAATTCAATTGCTTTGAATGGATACTTCTTGTATTTGGGCCTCAGCCTTTTAGTGATACCAATGACATTAGGTGTAGCCATAATTTTTTATACTATTTTTTATAAGAAAAGACAAATAAATACCTTTAAACACTACTATTAGGGTTTGCATGACACTTGTTGAATAATTTATCCACTTACTTAGCTCTTGCGCTCACTTGAGATAGTTTTAATGAAGCCACTTTGATAAAAATGGGCTAAATATACCTCACACTAACCCTTGTTCCTTCACAATAAATAAATTTATTTTTTTTTAAATTTTTATGGTTTGTGATATTGCAACGATACATAAATTTTCAAGAAACCTTCATAGAAAGTGTATTTTCTTTAGAAACATGAACAATCAGGTTCATATTACTATTTATCAATATCTTGAAGATTTTAGTATTTCAAGTATTTCAATGGTATGATAAGTTCTACAATTACAACTCCCCCTGATTCAATACTCTCTCTTTAGTTATTGAAAAATCCATGTACACCATGCTAAGGTACAAATTCATTCCTTACTTAAAATTCTTCCTTCTACCAAACCTTGTTTGCCTCTTTCTTTTGTTGACTAATGATAGGCTTCCATTGAAGAGAAAAATACCTTACATTCCTTCCCTTGCAAAATATTCTAGTGTGTCCTTATCTATTGTAATTATAGAAAATGATACTAGCTTGCAAAGCATAATTTCTTCTTCTTATATTGGATCTACACTCAAAAACTTTATGGTCAAACTTATTGCATAAGTAGAAATAATCGTAGAAATATTGAGAAGTCATAGCATTAATATTCCTTATCACCTTAATTTTACCTTCATTAATCTTGTGGCCAAATTTATTGCAAGCATACCAATAACCATTAAATGATTGAGAGTTCATACCATTATACCTTGGAGGTATAATATAATTTAGACTTATCTTTCTCTTACACTCAACTTCCTTATGAACAAATTTATTGCATGCATAGCAGTTACCTTTGGACCTAATAGGAGCAGTTTGATCAAGCTTCTTAAAATTCACTTTCTACTCCTAGATAGGTGTGAATTCACCTTATTTCTTGTTTTCTTGATTTTTCTTTGTATATAAGTCTCTAGAGGAATTCTCCATTGTTTCATGTTTTCCTTCTATCTTGAAGTTATCATACAGATTTGTAGATGTCATGAGAACAGGACCTTTCCCATTTTCAAAGCCAAGCCCAAATTTCTCTTTAGAGGGATTTTGAGAATTAATCAGTTCATGATGAATTTTAGAACCTCCTTTTATTTTTAGACCTTTAAATTTTTTCTCCTTTAGCTTTTCAAGTTCTTTTCTTACAATAACAATTTCTTCCTCAAGTTTTGAACATTCAATAGTTTTATCTTAAATATCAGTACTCAAATAGTCTTCAATCCTTTTGCCTTCCTTAGTCATAAATTTAAAGTTAGAGATCACATCTTCAACTTCCTTCAATTTATTTCATTATTCTATTTGAGCTTTTGGTGTGCTAACTTTCTATTTTGATTCTTTTTGCTTTGCTTTCAAAAAAATTCAACTATCTCTTTTGATTTTTCTAGCATACAATTATATTTGATATTTTGAAACCTCTTAATCTAGATACTCAAGAGCATACCTAATTTCACCTTCAAATTCAACTTCACGTTCTTCCTGAATGATATCCTAGCCTTTAGGTTTCATTGATTATGGTTTTGTGATGAACATATCATTGATCTTTGTCATAGACCCCATGTGTTTGAGTGTAGGATCTACCTTAGCTTTTAGGATTTTTCAAGGCACATGGCTTTAATACCAATTGTTTAACATAAATGGATTTTGAGAGGGGAGGCTAAATCAACATATATTATAATTAAAATATTTCTATTTGTAGATAATACATTACATCACATGAACTAAAACAATAGCAAAAATGAAAACATGCATTGAACCATACCACCAATACTTTTATGTGGAAAACCCAATGAGGGAAAAGTGATGGTGAGAGTTAACTCACAATATAAAAGCTCACTTCTTAAAAGGTTTTACAATTTAGTTTACATCTCACTACCTATAGACTTGCACACTCTGAAGCATCGACAAATTCAAGGTCAAGATACAAAGGAATTGATGAGACTCGCTATCTTAGAGTAGGGTACATGAGAATTATGATAAAAAAAACTAATGCCTAAACTATTGTAAATGAGACATTTGATTATGTTGACATTGTAGTTCATTTTTCACACGTTTACATCTTCATATATATTTTACACACTTCATTTTTAACATTATCCTTAACTCACTTCAAACACACACACACCTTCATAAATGATTTTTCCTTTTATAATTATTTTCCACAATAATACAAAAATCCTAATTAAGTTAGCTCCAACATGACCCTTAGATGTAATAAGGTGATCCCACAATACTAGTTTACAATTTTTGGCCAAACTGGACACTGAACTGATTTTTTCTAACTAAATCTTCACTTTCGGGCACCTATAGTAGCTAAACCATGACAAATTTTTAGATGATGCAAACTAGTGATTTGTGAATTTTTTTCTATAGATTCCAAATATTTTCTTTTAAATTTTTGGGAATCAAATTGCACTTCATTTTCCATCCCCTTCTAAAACTAGTTTTTTTCAGTAAACACCATTTTTAAGGAGTGATGCTCACCATATACAACATGAATTTTTTCCATGAAGTATAAAATTCTATTTTTTTTTTGTTTAGATTTGTAACTACTATATCTAGCACTTTCGTTTGGTTTCATAGTGTTTTATTGAATATTTTTTCCTTAATCAAGTTTTAAAGTCAAACCAATTACAATTCAAACACAAGTGGACTATATATACAACATAAAAAAAATTGTATGTATCAAAATTCTTTTTTTTGTTGGATAAAGTATTTCAATATCTAGTGCACTGATATTTAAAAAAAATGATAATCTACTATTTTTCCACATGTGCAGAATAGAGAGTTTCATTTTCAGTGAAAAACCTACATTCACAAAAAATAATAAAATTAAATTTATTTAAAATTATACTTTTTGGAAGCTTATAATAAGGACTACATACTTACAAAAAATAAATTTTAAATGATTCCATTTGATCCCGCATAAGGTAAATCAATAGTGGTTTTTTCTTAGCATTTTGATAGGTGTACAAAAAAGACTCTGTTATAGGTATGGTTTAAAACTAGCAGGGTTCTATCAAAGTGGGTTTTGTCTAAGGTGGTTTGATCAAATATTATTCAATTGGAATCCTTAAAATATAAATTTTTAATGCTTAAATCATTATATTTTCAAAAAATATGTGATTCTAGAGAAAATCAAAATCTCCCAAAAAATTGTAAACCAGCATTGTGGGATTGCCCAATAGATGATATTAGATAGGCCGGCTCCAAAACATATTCAAAATGAAATAAATTTGGTTGTAAAATAAAAAACATTGTGCTGAGGCATAAGAGAAATTTAACACATTCTCTAATATTGTTCAAGATCAACCACAAATAAGGTTCAATCAATCCATGTTAGACCAATATCATCAACACCATAACTTCTTGATTTCACACCAACAGGGAGATACCAAAAACACCATGTAGATAAAAATATGAACAATGTCTAAGTAATATTAAATATCCCTACAACCTCTTTGAGAAATATTTGATCATTAAATGTTGACGCAACTAAAGAAGCTTACTAAAAATACAAAACTAGAGTATTCTAGATCAATTGTAACACACTGATCACACTTGATACTATTAGATAATGTGTATCCATCACTATTGATCATGTTCTCAAAGCCACAAGACCAACTTGTATCTCTCAAGGAATGTGGAGTTTTCCAACTAGCCTTAACCATTGCATTTCACTATTAGGGCATAGACTAGAATATTATCAACTATAACTCTAACTGCAGAAAGTGTGAAGACTTGATTTTCTAGTTATAATATATTCATAGCATAGCTATCATTTAATTTGAACTACATGATAGAATCTTGCACAATGGATGGATGTCTAGACCAAAAAGGTATGATATTGTGTTAGGGTATACACACAGTTAATGCCTTAGCTAGTCTTCTTCAACATGCGGTACGCAAACCCAAAATGATATCGAGGTAGACATATTATAGATATATTAGGACATGAATATCATCCTTTACAACATACTTATATCAACATATTACTCAGAAGACATGCCTCAATTCATATCAACCTAGATGTTGCAACCAAATCTGGAGTATGTACATACTTCAACAACACATCTAACATCAATGAAAACACTTATTTCCAATAGGTACTGGTGGAATTGGTGATTCAAAGGATTAACATATTTTTCATGGTCTCGATGATATGTTCAATGAGAGTTACCACAAGAAGAAATAACATAGTTTCATTTACTCTCTAGGTAAAATATTTATAAAACTATTTATACATCATATCAAGGATATGAAGGTTATTTTATGAACAACATTTATAGTTAAAGGTAGAATAGTTAGTTAAAATACTTTTTAAATAATCAGAAGAAATTTAAAACCCTTCCATTGCTATGATGATTTCTATAAACAACATATTATCATAGTCAATCCATCACTCTTTCCCATTTTAGTTAATTTGTAATAGATTGATCTCCATTATAACAAATTGAGGATTATCTTATTATTTCTAATGTTGAAAAAATCAAATCTTTTACTCTTCTAACTTGCATTGAAAATAATCAAAGTAAGTAAAGAACATGTTTAAATTGATTAATCTCTTTCTTAGGTATGCAACTTTAAATTAAGTAGAGGAGATACCATACTTTTCATTCCTCATGACTCCATAAATGTGATTGGGGGATATTAAATATATAATTTTAGTACATGAAATTTGAACAAATGAAGAAATGATTTTTGGTCATGGTAAAAAAATAGGGTAGACCCAAGTTCATGAGCAAGAGGATCAACCACTATTTTTTCTAAGACCACAAATGTTCAAATTATTTGTAAAATAAGAAGTAAATAACAATCATAAATGCTACCTAATTGTTATAACAACTATGGGGGATGTTTTTAGAGCATAAAAATTTGTGTACCTAGCTAGAAAGTTGTTGTTTTTAAGCTACATAGGACTCATTCGCCTTCAGTGGAGAATGGGTCCTTTTAGGGTTTTAGAAAACTGATTCCAGAATCTTGTTCCTTCATTTTTACACTCTCAAATTCCCTATTATCAGTTTCTGGAAGTCTTAATACAATTTTGGCGCTTTAATTCTTTGATTTTGCACTTTGAATGATAACTTTTGCAACTTTGCAACTTTGACAATTTTGCTCCAAAGATTTCTCTTCTTGATCTTCAACTTGTAAATCTGCAATCACACACTCAAGGGAAGAAAAAAATTATTTTTGTTAGTGAATGGGGGTTTTCCTTAGTCAAACTACTTGTAGGCAATTAAACCAAATGATGAAATGAAGTATGGAACATGAAATATGTAAATGATGTCACCTTGGATGTTGTCTTACAAAACAAACCTGCAAATTGAGATGTAGTGGCCATGACTAATGTAGATCTTGGATCCTTGAATATGATTTGAAAAATTATTGCAAGTAGATCTTCAATGGTACATCCACTTCTTTAGCGCAACAACATGAATGAATGAATCAAACCCTTGTCATGATGATATGATCTTCAATTGTTGCAATAGAATTTTCAAATTTTCCTTCAAATATCTTATGAATGCTCTAATTCTTGATCGCTTAAATGCTTGAATGCTTAGAATGAATTGCTAGATCTTGTTAGGAGAAACAATGTGAATTAATCCCTTATTTATACTAAATTAGGAGATTAACCTCAAAATTCAAATAATTAAGGCTAAAACCAAATCTAGAAAGAATAATTATTAAATTCCCATCAAAATGAAATTCAAAAAGGGGGGTCTGATTAAGGGAGGACCCATTCGCCACCTTCGGTGAATGGGTCCTAGCTTAGTTTACTAGTACCTAACCTCGAGGGATTGAAAGAGGGATAAAAACCCATTCTAGATCAACTGAAAAGGAGGGTCTTGTTAAGGGAGGACCCATTCACCATCTAAGGAAAATTTTTCATGGCTCACCTTACGAAGACCAAACTTTTCCCAATGAAATATTTTTTAATTAAACTATAAATTTCAGGATAGATCTTTGGGAGGTGTCAAAATTAAGGCTTAAATTTGAATTAAAGGGGGGTTAATTGCTCCAATTACCCATGATTAATTAATGACCACCTAGATAAGTGTGAAAGTGCCTTATAACACTTAGCAAAAGTTAAAAAAGGTACACATTATGTACATTTTACTTAGAAAGGGTCCCATTAGGCTTAATTAAGTAAATACATCCTAGAAAAATGTGAAAGTGTTACAACAATTTAATAGAACACCTTTGTAAAGGATCAATTAAGGAATTTTTTAGTCAAATAAAGGTCCTAGAATAGTGTGAATGTGTACAACACATTACAACACCAATTCAAGACATCACTAATTTAGTTTTAATGTCAATTATCAAACTAAGGGAAAAGGCTTACTTTTTATGTTACTACAATTTCGTTGAAAACTACTTTAGAATGAACTAGCTATTTAGATAGTACACTAGAAATATAAATTAATCTAATTAAGCCTAACATATTTTACCATTGAGAAATTATTTTTTTATAATAAGTTAAAACATAAAAAAATAGAATAAACTTATGATTTATAAACTTTACAAATGATAGATTTGTCAATTTAAGTTTATAACTATAAATCCAATGAAAATAAGAACCCATACACATCTAATTTAGGAGATTCTATGGAGGGAAATGTATAGTATATAATTTTTCATTTTGCATTGTAGTCTATATATAATAGGAGTGACTAGATTTTACTGATTTCATTCAATAAGCATTCCTAGTCTACACAAACATGAAACTAGAATTGTAGTTAAACACATATTTTGTCTCCTCTTATAAAAGGTAAAATTTTAGGTATGTTGATTATTTTATCTTTGATTACCTAATCACATTGAGTACAATGCTTTTTTCAAATTAAATTATTTTCTCCTTTCATTAGAAATGATATCATACTAAATTATAAAGTTCCATTAAATAATTAAATTAAAAAAATTATATTCACTAACACATACAAAGTACCAAAAATCAATGGAAGATCAAAACCATAAGCAAGGGGGTTGTATTTTTTGTTATTTTATAAAATGGAAATAATCCCATTCTATTTAACTTCTATGAATGGAATCAATCAATGGAGATAAATCTCAAGAAACTAGGATTCCATTGTGTCACTATGGGTTTGGAACTTGAACCTATAGGAGTAGCCAAATAATGAAAAATGGCATAATAAAATAGTGAAGCCTATGGAATATTATTTAGATTTATCTATTTCCACCTTCTCTCTCATATTTATTCTACCACAAAACCTAATGATGTATGAACAACATTTGAAATTTTATTTGATAAGAAAAATGTCATGAGGGGACATCAACCGGAGAATGAATTAATAAGTCTTAATCCAAAAAACTTTAACACTATAATACAAGAGTTATTCAGTAAATTAAATCTAATAAGGTTTCAACTCAAAAAAGTGGAATAGTAAATTAGGATAAACAATTTGTCTTTCAAGTATCTTGTCAAAATATGATCCTTAATATTCAGGATTTGTTTCTACTTTTCATGAAACAAATAATTTTTTATGTGCTTGCTACACTATGCCATCACTCTTAGATTTTGTTGTTTATCTTGAACAAAGGAACAAGAAAAATTGGTTTAGATGGGTAACATGTAACATTAAAAACCACGAGTTGTTGTTGTAGCTAAATGAAAGGACAAAGAAATAAAAACTAGTAAAACACAAAAGGTGAACTATAATTTTTGTAAGATAATTAAGCATAACGAAGATAAATGTATGAAGAAGAAAGATATATCACCTTGAACATCTACTTGAGAAACAAGGGGTTCCTATCTCCATCTAGTTTAGTAACGAAATGAAAATTGTTAATGGCTACTATAGGTTTAGAGATTGATAAATGGGTTCTTGATTTAGGAGCACCACATCATATGTCTCCTTATCTAGAAGTGTGCATGTTCTTTTATCCTTCTGATATAAATAGAGTACAAGTAGTTAATAAAATTTTCATGTGTGTTTTTGGACAAGGTATAATTGATATAAACAATTAAAGTTCATAATGTCTTTTTTGTTACTAAATTTGAAAACAACATTCTTTCCATTTATCAAATGACAATTTATATGGGAAAATAGTCGAGTGTGCATCAATTTCAACAAAAAAATGATAATCTTAAGAGAAATTTTGGTAGTGATAAAGATTTATTAACTCTCTCATGTTTACATATTTTCACACTTTGATCAATCAGATTCATACTCAAATATTCATTATTATGTGCTTGTAGTATGGATAGTTCATATCCATCACTTTGTCCTATTACATCATAAATCATAAGCGATTTGTTAAGAGAATCCAGAGGTTATTTCTAGTAGAAGATCACAAGGAGTAGTTAAGCAATATATTTTGGGAGGCTTCAAAGTCTATCTTCATTTTATTATTTTGTTATTTTCTCCATTTTGGATCATAGTTTTTTCCCATAGGTTTTTCTACCTTTCTCCACCTTTTGGAGAGTTTCATTGTACATGAGTACCTCATGAGGCCTAGTTTCCAAGAAACATCCATTTTTATACCCACCTAAGTTGAGCTTAAAGGAGGTTTTTTAGAGTTAAAAAAAGTATTTAATTGTTTATCAATCTTTATGTATTAAGCCACCTTATGTGATGATGTGTCACTTGAAGAGGTAGTTGCACTATTCAATAATGTGTAGTATTTCTCATTTTCCACTTGGTGGATCTTAGTTTCCACCTTGAGTTGAGTACTCTTGTAGTGACTCAAACTCATCATCCTATATGTACACACTTCTAATCAAGAATTAACCTCTTCAATTGCATTCTTTCAATTTCATCTCATACCTCTTTTAGCATGTTTATCTTTTGTGGCTCAACTTGATACCAACATTCTATGCAAAGATCTTGGTAACTACAAAAGGAGTAATGTAAGATAATAATCAACTATTAAAATATAAGAATTGAGATATACATAATATTAATTTAGATTAATATCACCAATTCAAACAATTGGCATAGGGAATGCACTCCTCTACATCTTGCAAAGCTTTATTCATCTTTAATGGTAATCTTGCTATTATTTTATTCTCATTAGAAACAAATATGTTACATGAGAGAGGTTCAACAAGAATAGAAGGGTACATGGGATATTTTTCATGCATGAAAAAGGTGTTTACAGCCTTGTTCAATGCCAATGTATAGATGGAGAAGAGATGGGGAAGATGGTGATTAGCATAGGGATGAGTATTTGTATGGTTTTGAGGATAATGTGTACATCTCTCTCCTCGCACTATGAATGGAGGAATAACAAAATACCCTTTATAGGCACATTTTATTTTATTCATACCTTGATGAGGAAATTCTCTTGTATTTTTAGAAATATTCATAGAGGAAGGTTTCCCAGATCTATAGATCTTCATTCTAGCATGGATTTACTAATTTTGAAGATTGTGAGTTAGGGTTTCCTACTCCCTTCTCCAAAAAATATTATAATGGGGGGTTATAGTGCTTCTTCTCATTCCCTTATTTTTTCTCATACCCCTATTGCTACTCCTATTATCAGTTCTAGGGTTTTAGATGTTATTGTATGGAGTGATTTCTCACAATAACAAAGGAAAGGTGCCATTGGTGATCTGCATGTTGTTCCTTTTGCCTTGTAAAATCTATTATTTTTCAAGCATAAGTCCCTCCTTGTTAGGGTTGAATAGAGTCATCCTCCTTTCCTAGTCATGAGTTCATGGAAATATGGTAATTGGGATATCATTAATCTATAGGTGGTTGTTTTGGTCAAAAAATTGGATGGCCTTGTTGATTCTCATCTTGGTGGGGATTATTTTTAGGAGAACCATGCTAGAGATACTCTTGTTATTTTCATTCCTAATGTGTGGGTGGAATTTAACTCTATAGGCCTTCCTTCTACTTTGATTGGAAGTTTCGTAGGTTATATAACAAATATTGATATTATTCGTAACTAGGCATATGAATGTGAGCTTGATGCAAACATGTTAGTGTGATAACCATGTTGAATGAATTACTATTATTCTCCTTCCAATGAATAGATGGATGCACAAGAGTTCTTCAACAAAGATCGTGGTTTCTTGATTGTAAGGAATTTACTAACTTAAAATGCTGCTATGTTGGCTTTGATGCTACTAGAATTAACAAGATTCCTATCTAGGTTCGGCTTCCATAGATCTATTCGGATTTTTGGGATAAAATTATCATCCATGGAATTTTTGATTCTATAGGTTAGTTTATTATCATTGACAAGGTCATAAGATTTAGAACTAGTTTTCTTTATGCTAGATATTGTGTCTATGTTGAAAAAAGTTTGAAGTTTCCCAATAGTATTAAGTTGTGTTCCAATCTTGATGTATGGATGCAAGATATATTAAGAGACTTATTAGATTTAACACTTCTAGAATGTTGGGATATTCTCCCTATTATTCCAAGATCTTCATTATTTTGTGCACTCAAATGAGGTCTTGACTTTTGTTATGATGAGTCCTCAGTCTCATTGTGTGAGTGACAACACTATTCAAGTTTCAAATTCCTCTTAGAAGTAACAACATGCGATTGAGATCCTCTCTTCTAATAATGTGGGCTAGAAGGCTGTGGAGAGTATGAAGAATGATCATATAGATGTGGAGAATGGATTTCAATGCAAGGATGAAAGAAAAATGGATGTTGTGGATCTTGTGGTTGAGGATTTTTTTAAATGGGAGGACTTTCCATTACCATTCAACCATTTTCTATAATATTTGGTGAATTTTAGATTCAAACCACCTTGATTGTATTGTCTATGTTTTTGATTTTGAGCTTTTTCTAAAACCTACTTTCGGTTTCCTTCTTTGGTCAAAAGAAATTACTGTTCTTTGTTGTGTTTATTTCTCCCTTATCAAGACACTTATTTTGTTAGCTTTTTTGATTGTTTTGTAACGGGATCTTGTTGGTGTAAATAGGTTTTTTACCTATCTAGGACATATTTACATGCTAAGTTCACTTAGGTTCTAGGAGGGAATTTTTCTAGTAGCTGTCACTTATCTTTGGAATTTCTTTTTGTGAAGTCATTTAATATTTGTTGACATAGTTGTCTCATTATACAGGATCAAGAAACATGTCAATATCTTTTATAATCCTACCTCACAAATTGCCTTTATAAGCAAGACATCATATATACATTGTCATATTCAATCTGACAATCTATATCATAGCAAGAAGTTTTCTGTCATTTCTCTCTTGTAGAAGTTATTGTTGTCTTGCAAGTGATCCTAAGGTATTGAGGATTTCACCATAAAATCCTATAAATATGAGCCCCTCCTGTGTTATCTGGTTCATAACTCTCAAAGCATTTTTCTTCCATTGAAACTTATGCAAATGAATCTGCAATCCACATTTCTTATGTGCCTAATTTTGAATGGAAGGAATCTGATAATTTTCTTCTAGATCATGAAATTTAAAGGAATAAGATTATTAGAAATTTTGGAGAGGTGATTAAACCACCACTATTTCACAAGTTCACTTTGACCATGCCCATCAATGGTCAATTTCCACTAAGTCTGTTTTGCATCTTATAAAATTGGAGATTCATCACAGTTCCAATATTTTGAAGTGAATGCTTGACTTTCCTATTGCTCAAATACCTTTATGTCCATCAAAGTGATATACTATGTAGAAGCTAAGTTGACATGTGGAAATATTCAATTTAAAAAAATCCTAAACTTTATAAAAAACTTTTCATATATATACTCATACTATTTACAAACAAATTTTCAATTATATTGAATACAAACAACGTAACCAGAACTAATTTAACTCAAATGTTGTAAGAACTAACATCAAGAATATCATTGAATTGCTTCTTTGTCCACAATTCTTTTTGATTCAGAAGCTTGTTAAATAATAGGAACTTGTTTTACATATATATTTTTTGTTGTAGGTTAAAAGGCTTCTTGAAAAGCATGGGGCAATCCGCAATGCGGTGGCAACGGAGGCACAGATACCAAAGACCGCACCGTCGAAATCAAAGTGGAAAACTGAAATAATTTCGTTGAATGCAGTGTTAATCGGGACAGTTGCTTTCGCAGCTCCCTTCCAGCTGCTTCAAAATTCAAATCCAATGGATTCGAAGGAATTGAAGGACGTCACACAGCCTGAATATAATTTATATACAATTCTCTTCTATACCTTCTTCTTAGCTGATACAGTGGCCTTGGGCACTTCTGTTGCAGCAACAATTCTGCTCTTGTTTGCTGTTTTTGGAGAGAAGGAAGACAAACCAATGGTTCAGACCAGTTTCATGGCTGTAATGGTGGCCTTACTAGCAATACTGCTAGCATATGGTTCGGCTGTAGGACTACGTATGGGACCAAAATATATAGAGCTCACAGTAACCGTTTGGCTTATGTTGTGTGTGACACCCCTTGCAATTAGGGCCAGAACTTTCCGTTCCAAACTATATATCTTCACAGAAATTCAAAATTTCATCAGGTTTGTAGTGGAGGATACTATTGGGCTGATAATTACTCTGATTTATCATGTTCTTGATATAGTTAACACCTTGTGTTACAAGGGTTTAAATATCAAGGGAGTTGTAATTTGTTGCCGTGAGAAAACTTAACTTCAAAGATTTATTGTACAATATTATATATATATATATATATATATATATATATATATATATATATACTTGGATGGTGATGATATAATGTAATTATGTCTATTGATTTGGTTAAGATAAAAATGGTTTAAATCTTTGTGGAGTTTTAATTTGCAATAAGAAATTATAACTTCAAAGATTTATTGTATAATTTATTGTATATATTATCAACAATTCAATAAAATTGAATCAAAGAAATAAGGAATTTTGGATGTTGATGATATAATTTAATTATATCGAATGTAAATGAAATTGACTTTGTTAAGATAGATAATTGTGTGATTAAATTTGTGAATGAAATGTCACTAATCAATAATAAAAATGTCAAAAAATGATACTTTTAAATACACAATCCTAAACACAACTTTTTTTCTTTTTGATAAATATAGAAAAGAGGCTAATCAATAATTTCAATGTATTCAAGTAGTGATAGGTCTACTTCAAAAGAATAAAAAAGTATTTCATAAAAATGTATGCCAACATGAAGCTATATGAATGATTATGATGAATGATCATAAAAATTGGTAACTCAATTAAAAAATGTAGTATATAAGTGTGCCTATGTAGATTTTGTTATTTTATATTTATTTATATGTGAAGATGTTTCCATATGTTTTTCTTTATTATAAATGTGGTCATTGTCATGAGAATGTATACTAAATGATATATCATTAATAGCCCCTGTCACATTGATATCCTCTAAGAACCATTGTTTGTATTGTAGCTTTTATTGGATCACTAAGACCAACCATCATATCATCACAAAATTTACAATTTATTCTCGCTCGCATATATATCTTTCCTTGAATTTTATCATGTTCGATATATTTTTTTAATGTTGATGTTATGCATACTAGACATATTCTTAGTTTTTTCAAGAAAACCAATACAATCAATATAACTACTATTGGTGGAATTCTCACCATTAAATTCAAGTATTAATTACATTCACCATTTTGTGTTATTAAATGTGTTCTTTTTGTGATTATTCAACATCATTAACTTGAATCATATTGTTGTCAGTAAGATATTTAATATAATAATTTAGTGTAATAAACCTATCCATGTTATCTCAATGTTTCCAATGATAACCACACAAAAAATAGTTAGACACCTTGAGATATATAAACTTGTATACTACGAGGTAATATCATTTTTTTTTTGGTAAAAATCATTGTAACATTACATATGGATAACTTATCAATACAGAAAAATTTATATACCCTCTTGGTTTTAGTTTCAAACGATATGGCATGATGAACATTGATTGCATTAAAATCATCCTAATGACCTTGTTTTTGAAATTTGAATTTGACTCAATTTCATGAGAATGAGAAGAAGTGATAAATATGTCACAAGGCACATTTAATCATCTTCTAATAGTAATTTCTCACTATGTTGTACACTAGCAGATAATTAAAAAATGAGCTAGATAAATATTGAGAACCATTTTTTCTTGGATGGTGAATAAGAGATTATTCACAAATAAATTTTAGAGCTGCTTTTTTAGTAGTTCAACACTTCTTTTTTACAGTATATTTTAAAATATTATCATATACAAATTAGTTATATATTTTGTGTCATGTTTGCATTGTCCTAATTATAAAATTGACAATGTTGTATTAAATCTATTTATCAGATCCATTGCATCTAGGTCTTTAAATGAGCTAATTTAAGAATGAGGTAAAGAATTAAAAAAATGCAGTCTTATAAAATTCATGGAAACAACTTAGCAAAAAAAATGTCATCATAAATGTAACCAAAAAACACACATTAAAGGAATAGATGTGATATAATGGAACATCTCTACCATCATATTGTAAAAATAGGTTTTTTTTATAAGAATAAATCAATATTTCATAAATCAATAGATTATGTTGCAATTAACATTTGATATCTTTTGCATGATACTTTGTTTACAATTTGGGTTAGAACAAATGCACTTTTAAAACTCATGAGCAACATTTTTGAGACTATGTGGACTAAATTGTATTCAATTTTTTTGGTGGTGATGATCTCTAAAGATGACACTCAAGAAAAATATCCTATGGGAAGTTCTACGGATAGGGGACTAAGATGTGTTGTGTAGAATAACCTCCAAGATTTTAGAAATTGACTCTTCTTTGTGATTCTAAGGAAAACAAAGAGAGAGAAAATATGAAAATAAAATAAATTAAGACTATCTACTAAGCTTTCACAACATTTATTCAAAATATTTTACAACATTTCAAAATGATATAGTATAATAAAATCTGAGTTAAACTAATTTTCATAAAAGTTTGAAAGAATATTAAACATGATTTAAAGTCCTACATATGTTCATATAAGTAAAATCATAAAATCTAAGAAAGAGTAATTCAGGATTGATAACATTTCAAATAGACACATAACATAAATTCTAACCAATAAACAAATATGGATGCATATTATAGGCAAACATGGCACAATAATATGTGTTCAGTCTAGGTTCTTTCAAGAAAATACATGTCAATTTCTATGTGTTAGAATATTCTCCAACCCCTAAAACAAAGATAAAAATACATAAATAGAGAAACTTTCCCTGCCAAATGAGATAGTTACAACCAAAAAGATTCCATCCTGATGCCTCCACAAAGCTGCCATCACGTAGCCATTGCAACTACATGAGTGAGCAATCATAACTTCCTTGAGTCATGGTGATAGTTCCATCTATATGTCCCACTACTTCCATCTCATTTCTACTCCGGTGAACTAGATGAACACCTATCAGGCCACCAACACTGCAAACTTCCACGACCGATCTTAGGCAAATGGTGCACCTTTAAGTATTTCTGAACTAAAAACATTTGCGGGCTTATGCTCGTCTAACATGTGGCACCTTAAAAAATGTGGGCTTGGACGATAGTGGCCGCATAATTTCATTTGAAGGGTGGCAAGCAGAGCTACGACATTGTGCTCCTATGCAACGTGCTAGGAATAGACATTATCATGCGAGTGAGAATGTGCACGGGGCTGACATATTTTACCCTCCATGAATGGCTTTGAACATTAAAACAAATGTGCTCACGGGTCCAAAAATAAGAGCAAAGCATTATGAAGATTAACAATTTAAACTTTTCAGAGGCTATAGTAGATATTATCTACAACTTTGGCGACTCCTCAGGGACCTCCGCATGTAGAGGTAAAGATCCCAAAACCCTGGTCTCACATACCAAAATTGAAAAGCGATATGAGAAAGAATGAAATCACAATTTCACAAGAGTAAATTGGAAAGGAGCCCAATCTGCCTCCGATGGATATGGCCTCAAATGGCTAATCTAAATCAATCATCTCCTTAAAGGGGAGATTACTGAACATTGCCAATGCAGCTTCCATATGAAAACCGATTGGATCTAGGGGGTGTGTAAAATTCCTTCTATCTCTGTGGCACTTAGAGGTGAACTCAAGGTCTAAAAAAAATGGGTCCTATTGCTTATCTTCTAGAATTATCTTTATTTAGTCTTCACATAGAATTCACTTGTATGGAAGGAAGAAAGAAGGGAGTCCAAAATGAACCATTTGAGCAAAATGCTCCTTCATTTGTTTCACATTTTGGTCAAGAGCCTCAAGACAACCCTTTCTTTTAAGAGCTACTTTATTCCATTTAATAAATTCATTTATTCTTTTGATAGCCTTTCTCTGGTTATTGATCTATGTTGCTCCCAAAGTCTCATCGGTTGCAATGTACAAATTCTTAATCAGTAGCTTTGATTCCATAATCTTGGGCTTTATAACTGATAGAATTTTCTTCTTTGTGGCATCCACATCTACACTCAACTTCTAAGCATCATCTCTAAACTTAAGTGTAGGTTGGAAGGAAGTTGTGATGATCTTTACCTTTTCCTGATATGATGCATAAAGTTTTTAGAGAAAAGGGAGGATTCTTTGTTGTTGTATAGAACTAGATAGCGCACCCTCCAGCTATATTTGTTACTCCTTTCCTCCATTCTCCAACTGGAGTCACTTTATCTCATTCATAGAATTGGGAACCTCTCATTGCAATCACACCAGATTTTGGTACCTTTTTTGTAGTTCAGATTCAAAGATTTCTTCTTTTTTCTCTCGGTGTCAAGGTGGGCTTGTATTTTTGCTAATTCATTCAAGAACTTTTCCTCCTTCTCCTATACCTCCTACTAAACCTACACTTCTATACATGATGAGTTAGAGAGGTCCTATTGAATTTTCACTAGCTCATTCATTTTCTCATGCAATTGATTCTTAGTAATTACTCTTTCCTTTTTATCCATCTCGACATGAGTTTGAGCATTATCCAACTCCTTCTATAGATTAGCTTCTAAATTTTGCATGGTCTTTATGCAGTATCTTCTACAAATTAGTGGCATTGGAGAGGCTTGTTTCCAACTGAGTGCTTTCTTGCTCCTTTGCTTGTAGCTTAGTATCTTTAGTCTCTCTCTTTTTTTCATGCATCGATAGAGGCTTGGAATTCTTGTAACTTTTTTTGGAATCTAGAAATTTGTATATATTTTCCCTTTATCTCCACCTCTAGCCTCTCAACCATGGCATTAACATTATTTAGTTCTTGTTCCTTCTTAACTACCTGTCAAGTGACTTTCAAGTGGTCTATATCAAAGCTTTCTAGATTTCCTCCATTAACTCAAGTTTGTCATGTGGATGTGTATGACTCAGGTTAAGTCCCATAGCTTGGATATCATAATATTTGGATCACATAAATGCCCTTTAGGCTTGGAGACAATGGGATTCATCACTGTAGTAATCAATTTCTATTGTTTCTCATTAAAGGTCTATTCCATCTTCAAGGTGACAGGGGATAACTCCTCATTTCTTCTTTGCATTTGCATTCTATATTCTCAGGCTTTATATTTTGCATCAATTTGGACGTTGTATCCCAAGGGAGATGGGATGTATTGTCTAGCAAAAGGGATGTTGCGATGAAGGCTAAAAGGAATAGAGATAATAGAAGTCTCCATTCGTTCTCCTATTGGGGAGGTCAATTGAAAGCTTAGAGTTATCAGGGAGAAAGGTGGGATGCCTTGTAACACTTGTACAAGGCATAGAGTAAGTGGGCTAAGAATACGAGTGGATGAGATTAAAGGAATTGCAGAAGGTGGTGGTGAGGAAGCCTATGTGGATGATAAAAAAGTAGTATTGTTAGCCACAAATAAAGGGGAGGTCACAATATTTGAAAAGGGAAGCTATGGGATGGTGGGAATGATAGTACCAACATTTGTAAACTAGGGAATAGAGAAAGTTGAAGACATAAGTGGAAGGACCAAAGATTGAGAAGAGAGAAAAAAGGGCATGAAACATACCTACATCATGGAGATCACTAGGAGTTGTGTGACTTTAGCTACATTGTGATGACAAGTACTATCCAAATTTTGAAACAATGACCTCTACACTATTGAAGGAGGAATTATAATATTTTCTTGTGAAAAATGGTGATTAGTATGACAAAGACACCATGATGGAAGAAGTCCTAATATGATAATTCAAATTATAGATTGTGAAATTATAATCCATGGTACTAGAAGAGATGCATAAAATGAAGGGAAAAATAGGGATGGATCTAATGACCCAATAGTGCGGAATACATTCCCTTAACACTAATACAATAGAGGAGAAGAGTAGCAACTGGTTCTAATAGCTTCTGAAACTACTTGAGATGAAAAAAATACAACATAAAAGAGATAACAAAATATTAAGCATTCACAGATAACACAGGTATTTATGTGGGAAAGCCTTTTCAGGTAAAAAACCCACCACACCAAGCAAAGACAATTGTATTACAACAATAAGAATATTACATACAATATCAACCTTCACTCTCTAATCAGCTCATAGCAACTCTCAAGATATCAACCCACTATTACAATACTCTTGTCAAAATTATACAATAATAATCATCCTCCTCCTTACATCGACCTGCCAACTTACATGTACATCTATGTCAACTTCACATTGACTGTACAAGTCTTCACCGCATTTACACTTCCAACCAATCCCATGACTTCCATGTTCATGCATCGATCATTCAAGAAAGCAATCGATTTGCATAGATTGCTTCGAGCCACCTAGAAAAAACTTCACCACCCAAATCTGGTTCCTGTCATCAGGTAAAATCAACCTGCAATTACTACTCTTACTACTTTGGCCTTTAGCCAATTAAACTATTGTCAAACTACCACACATCACTATTTCATTCATTGTCGCTCTTTGACTTCGAGTCCAACTCGGTCAAATTTGGTCAGAGCTCATATGGGATTTCCTTGTGTCCACCGTGCCACTGCCGGGTCAACACGACCCAGTCACGGTATGGCAATGAGCTCATCTGAGCACACCTCACCATCTATCGCACTACCGCCAAGTCCAATCAACCCAACCGTGGTATGGCGGTAAGCAGTCTGAGGAACCGTTGGCAGTCAAATTGCGCTATCGCAGGGGCTGCCAGGCCATGCCATGGTAGGGCGATGACCGTCGGTCAAACCATTGGTGATCAAACTGGGCTACCGCAGGGGCCACCAGGCCACTCTGTGGTAGGGCGATGATAGTCAGTGGTCATACTGTAGCCACCAAGGTGAGCAATCTCACCGACCATGGTGGATTGGTAACCACCAGGTGCACCACTGGTGGTCTCCTTGTTGACACTACGATGAGAGGATCCATCGCTCGTAGTGCAGTGGTAACTGTTGACCAAGCCCAAGTGGCTTCACCGTGGCCACCGTGGTGAGACAACTCACAGCCCGTGGTGGAGCGGTAACCGCTAGGCCACTACTAGTAGCTTCACCGTAGACACCGTGGTGAAGGGCTACACCAATCGCCATAAGGCAATGACCAGCGAGGTAGGTAGCAAGCTACCTACCACGATCACCTCGATGAGTAAACTCACTACACGTGGTAAGGTGGTAATCACCAAGCCTGTAATGGCGGTAAAGGCTGAGAATTTCAATTTTTTCCGAATCTTGAATTTCAGGGTATAAAATTGGCAGTTAAGACATAATTTCTCAACAATCTCTCACTTGGCGAAGACTTCTAGCTTCCTCTAGACTTTGAAAAAAATTACTGACGGTCATGGGCCCCAAGGCGCATAGATTCTATGTACCATTTGAACTTTTTTGTGCTCACAGGCTTGGTCAAAGCATCTGCAACATTCTTCAAAGTGTTAAACTTTTCAAGAAAGACTCTTCCATCTTCCACCATGTCCCTCACGAAGTGAAACTGCACATCAATGTGCTTTGTCCTTGCATGAAAAGTCAGATTCTTTGCCAAAAAAATGGCACTCTGATTGTCACAAAAAATTGTGATATGCTCTGCATTAAAACCAATGTCTCAACACAAATGCCTCAGCCAAATTTATTCCTTGCAGGTCGGAGTTGCAGCCATGTACTCTGCCTCTATCGTGGATAAAGAAACTAAAACCTGTCGCTTCCTCATCCAAATGATTTCTCCACCATTAAGCATGACATATATCCATTGGTGGATCGCTTGTTGTCAATGTCCCTTGCCCAATCAGAATCACCATATCCTTGAATGCTGAGAGTCCTCTGTGATGCAACCAACCACTGTAACATAAAGCATAATTTGAAGTCCCCTTCAAATACCTGAATACTCTCTTCACAACATCCCAATGTGATCTTCCTGGATTTTCCATGAAATGGCTTAGAACTCCACCTACTTGGGCAATGTCTAGTCTAGTACAAACCATTGGATACATCAAATTGCCAACAACACTTGCATAGGGCACACTGGTCATGTCCTCCATCTCAGTTGCTGATTTTGGATAGTTTTCAACAAATAGCTTTGTTCCCTATTTGACTAGAACAACTAGCTGCATGTAGTCAATCATACCAAACCTCTCTAGAACATTGTTCACATACTTACTCTAACTTACCCAAATATTTCTACTTGTTTTGTCCTTGGTTATCTCCATTCCCAAAATGTACCTAGCTGCACCAAGATTTTTCATTTTGAACTTTGCAAACAACTGAGATTTAAGATCAAAATTCATAGTCTTGCTATTTCCTATGAATAACATATCGTCCACGTACAGTGTAATAACAAGTACACAATCATTCTCTGATTTATGATAAAAATAATGATCAGATTTTGATCTTACAAATCACAGAGAAAACACAAATGTGTCAAATTCCTGGTACCACATTCTAGGAGACTGTTTCAAACCATATAGAGATTTATTTAACTTATAGACCATATTTTGTTTACCTTTCACAACAAAATGCTCAGGCTAGGACATATAAATTTCTTCTTCCAGTTCACCATGGAGAAACGTTGTATTCACATCCATCTATTCAATTTCAAAATCATACACAGCTGCCAATGACAACATAAATGTGATAGATGTTAGCTTTGCTATAGGGGAAAAAATCTCTCCATAATCAATTCCCTCAATTTGGGAAAATCCCTTTGCAACCAATCGTGCCTTATACTTCTCAACACTGCCATCAATGCATGTCTTCTTTTTGAATATCCACTTATTGGTACCATTCTTCTTCAATGAATCCATTTCTTCATTCATGGATTTTAGCCAAGAATTTGAATCAGACATGTTGATTGCTTCTTTTACAGTCCTAGGCTCATCCGTGCTAGTAATTAAGGCATGGGCAT
>CM021105.1:539721095-539753501 GCA_007115665.2 Sequoiadendron giganteum
GTTGTCATTTTTCTCATGTAGATCTCCTTACAGGCTAAGGTTGTGGTTCTTCATCATCAGAACTTCTAGAGCTTCTTGAGCTCTCCTCAGTCTTAGGTACACCATGCAGCTCTTCCCTTTCTGGAGTTTGGGGAATCTCAACTGCATACTTCTTCTTGTCACTTCGATCTATCTCAAGTTGTTGATCACTTACTCGAGGTTTCAGCTCATGAAATATCACGCTTTTGTTGTATCGAACCTTCTCACTAACATGGTTCCAAAGCTTGTATCCCTTCACACCAACTCCAAAATCGATGAGAATACCTTTAATTTGTATTTTAATACATTATACATCTACCTTTTCAGCCAGCTCAATAGGTTTTTTCATTATTTTTCTTATTTCAACTCGCTCCTTTAGTTGTAGAGAAATATATTCCGCAAGAATTTTGGGTTCTCTATAAGGTTTCTCAACTTTTTCTATAAAAATGACAAGTTCTCTATTTACAAAATCAAGCATACTTTGCACAAGCATATTTTGTACTTCCTTTCTTAATTGCTTAATTTCTTCTTCTTCGTCTTTTTCTTCACTCTGTTTTTCTTGACCCTTTTTTTCTTGACCCTGTTTTTCTTTACCCTTTTTTTCTTTACCCTTTTTTTCTTGGCCCTTTTTTTCTTGGCCCTGTTTTTCCATAAACAAGTTGAAAAATGCAATATATATATTTACCGAAATCAAGTCGGTCTATTTGAGAATCTCTATACGTGTAATTCCTCCATAACTAGAATTTATCGAACCTTTGATATGTTGTACATAATTTTCAATGCAATTATATATTCTCTCATCTTCTCGTAGATCTTCGGAATAATCCCTTTCTTCAAACCAAAGGGAACAATGGTTTTGAGTAAAACCAAGTCTAAAACCAAGTGGATTTATTTTGTTTCCCATACATATTTTTTTTAGTACTTTTTTTGCAAGTAGTAGTATATTTGCACCATAAATGGATTATGCTTCCATCTATTTGGATAATTTTTTTCTATTTTTTTACCATAATTGAGTTAGAGTCATCTAAATCCTCTAATGTAATACTTATATGACAAGTAGGTTTCTGTATTGGATAACCACGTCCCCGAGGTCTAGGTTGAAATCTTTGAAAAATAGGACCTTCATTCACTTCAGCCACAAGGACAAATAAAGAGCCCTTATTTATATTCATATTTGACAGCCTTATTATCGAATTTTGATCTCTTTTCATTTGGCACATAAACATATGCCTCACAGCCAAAGAGATAGACATGCCTCGGAAAGGGCTTCTTACCCTGGACCATGCTTCCAAAGGAATCTTATCAACAAGAGCAGAGCAAGGATATTGGTTTATTAGATAACATGTCGTAGCCACAGTCTCAGCCCGTAACTTCTGCTCTAGACCAGCATCACTTAGCATACTCCTTGCCTTTTCCATCAGCATCTTTTTCAACCTTTCAGCAACTCCATTCTATTGTGGAGTGTAAGGCATTATCTTATGCCTTTTAATTCCATGATCAGTGCAATACCTTTCAAAATCTGCAAAATAAAATTCATTGCCATTATTTGTCCTTAAACATTTAATTTTCCTTCTAGTCTAATTCTCTACTACATATTTAAATTCCTTAAACCGACTGAACACCTCTGATTTACTTTTAATGAAGTATACAAATTCCTTTCTTCTTGAACAGTCATCAATAAAAGAAACATAAAATATAGACTTCGATAGTGAAGGAACATTAACTGGACCAAACACATCTAAATGAACATAATCTCATATACCAGAAGATTTATAAGGACTAGAATAAAATGAAACGTGGTGTTGTTTTCCATAGATACAATTTTCGCAAAAATCAAACTCAAGGTTACAATCATCAAGCCCTTCTACAAGATTTTTAGTCTTCAAGATTTTTAAACCTTTCTCACCAATGTGACCTAGTCTATGATGCGACAATGTATAGTCTTCTCTGCTGGGAGTCTTACCTACAAAGCATTTGTAGATAAAGAAGTGTCTTCATCTTTCTCTAAAAAGACTGATTTGCTTGACTTTACATAGGCACTGTTACATTGAATAAGACGTACATCTAGCTTATACAAAGTGCCAATAAGAACACCCTTAGCTAGCACCATTGTACCTCTAGACTTTTTACATCTTTTACTTGAGAAAGAAACTTCTACACGATCATCATTTAACTTATTGACTGAGAGAAAATTAAAATCCAGACCTGGTATGTGAAGTACACCACCAATACCTTTGACTCTCCCATCAGGAAACTGAATTCTAACTCTTCTTCTGCCAACTATATCCAATGTTGAATCACTTGCCTGGTACACCTTTCCACCATCATACTTCTAGTACTTGGAGAAAACTCCTTTATTGGATGTCATGTGAAAGGACGCACCTGAGTCAACCAGCCAGACATCATCTGATGCCTGAGTTGTCAAGGCTATTGCAATGAAGGTGTCCGTATCACTTTGAGAAGATTTATTTTCTAAAGAATTTTTCTTCTTATCCTTACAATCCTTTCGAATATGACCAGGTTGCCCATAGTTCTAGCATCTCACCTTGAAATTTTTACCAAGAGACTTTGATCTCCCTGCAAATTTGGATTTTGACTTCTTGTCTTTCTTCTTACCTTTCTCCTTTGGTCTACCTCAAACAACAGGAGCCTCTTTAGCCATATTAGAAGACTTCCTTCACATTTCTTTAGACTGAAGTGAAGAAACCTTGCCATCCATTTTGAATGTAGTGGTTGTGCTTCCAATAACCATCACTAGATGATCCCAATTGTCAGGTAATGAACACAACAGGATCATGCAGCAATCCTCCTCCTCAGTATTTACACCTATAGATGCCACCTAAGTAACACTCATTTTATAAGAGTTTAGATGGTCTGCAACAGATGCACCTTCTTCCATTTTCAAGGAGTACAACTTATTCCTTAGGAATAGCTTATTTACCAGAGACTTTCCTTGATAAATATCGCCAAGCTTCTTCCACAATGAAGTTGCAGACTACTACTCATGGACATTCAGGAGTACAAAATTGGCCAAACTCAGTCTTATCAGGCCTCTTTGTTTTCTATCAGAAAGATTTTAAGCCTCTTGCATCGTACTTTGTGGCTTAGTTCTAGACATTGGAAACCAGAGGTCTCTATCCACCAGCAAGTCTTCCATTTTGAGTTTCCACAGGTCAAAGTTGCTTCCATTATAATTTTCAATATCCACTCTACCTGATGTACTCGCCATCTCAACCAGAAATAAGTTTTAATAATGCAAGACTCCCACTAAAACAGTATTAGCACAAAAAATTGAGCTTTCTCTCAAGGATAACACAATGAGCCAGACTTTGATACCACTTGAAGTGAAAAATAGGGATGGATATAATGACCCAATAGTGTGGAATACATTCCCTTAACACTAATACAATAGAGGAGAAGAGCAACAACTAGTTCTAATATCTTCTAAAACTACTTGAGATGAAAAACATACAACATAAAAGAGATAAAAAAAATATTAAGAATTCACAGGTAACACAGGTATTTACGTGGGAAAACCTTTTCAGTTAAAAAACCCACTACACCAAGCAAAGACAATTGTATTACAACAATAAGAATATTACATACAATATCAACCTTCACTCTTTGATCAGATCACAATAGATCTCAATATATTAACCCACTGTTACAATACTCTTGTCAAAATTATACAATAATAATCATCCTCCTCCTTACATCGACTTGGCAACTTACATGTACATCTACGTCAACTTCACATTGACTGTACAAGTCTTCACCACATTTACACTTCCAGCCAATCCCACAACTTCCATGTTCATGCATCAATCATTCAAGCAAGCAATCGATCTGCATAGATTGCATCGAGCCACCCAACAATAACTTCACCACCCAAAATGGGTTCCTATCATCAACTAAAATTGGCATGAAATTACTGCTCTTACTACTTTGGCCTTTAGCCATTAAAAATGTTTTCAAACTGCCACACATCACTATTTCATTTGTTTTCACTCTTTGACTCCTAGTCCAACTCGATCAAACTTAGTCAGAGCTCATCTAGGCTTTCCTTGTCTCCACCGTGCAGCCACCGAGTCAACACGACCAAGTCATGGTATGGTGGTGAGCTCATTTAAGCTCACCTCACCATCTATTGCACTACTGCTAAGTTCAATCAACCCAACTATGGTATGCTGGTAAGCAGTCTGAGCAACCATTGGCAGTCAAATCGCACTACTGCGGGGATTGCTAGGCCACCCCATGATAGGGCAGTGACCGTCAGCCAGACCACTGAAGGTCATACCACAACCACCGTGGTGAGCAAGCTCACCGATCGCGGTGGAGTGCTAATCACTAAGTGCACTGCTAACGGTCTCACTGCAGACACAGCGTTGAGAGGATACACCACTCATGGTGTGGCAGTAACTGTCGACCAAGCCTTAGGCGGCTTCACTGTGGCCACCACGGTGAGACAACTCACCACCCACAATGGAGCAGGAACTACCAAGCCATTGCTAGCTGCTTCACCCAAGCCACAACGATGAAGGCCTTTGCCGACTGCAGTAAGGTGGCGATTAGCGCGGAAAGCAACAAATCGCCTACTACTATCACCATAGTTAGTAAACTCACTATGTGCGGTAAGGCGATAAAGGCCAATCCTGTCACCACGGCGATAACGGCCAAGCCTGTCACCACAGTAGCGTCAGGGGCAAACTAGACCACCATGGTAAAGCTGTAAGGGCATAAATAAGCCAGGCATGGTATGGTGCTAAAGGCTGAGAAATTCAATTTTTTGCCAAGTCTTGAATTCTAAGGCATCAAACTGGAAGTTGAGACACATTTTCTCAACATAAAAGTGGTCTGAAATGTGCAATGGTGGCCTTCAAACCACAATGATAAGAGACCTAAAAGGAAGCTGATAATGCCAATATAGCAAGTGTTGTAAAGGGTAATTATCTTCAACAAGTGAATAGGTCATGAGGAAGGTAAAATGCTCCATGTAAAGAAAAATAAATAATAAAATGGCATTCCATGACATTTGTTGAAGAAAGAAGTATGAAAATTTTAGAAGATTACTCGCATATATATGAAATTTAAATGACATGATAGTTATGTTGAATAATCAAGATATTGAGAGGGGGGTTGAATGAGTATCCACACAAACTTATTGAACAAACACCTTTAATTACCTTACAACATAGAACAGATAAAAGCAATAAAAAAATATGAAATTCCACAACACAAGAACACCATATTTTACGTGGAAAAACCAATGAGGGAAAAACCACGGTGAGGATTAGCTCACAATATATATAGTTATTTCAATACTGGTTACAAGGAGGTTCACTTCTAGATACAAAAATCTCACTGCTTGCAAGGACTCACTATCTAAAACATGGAGGCTAACTACCTACATAAATTATGTAATAAAAAATGGTAACTGCTAGAGTTGAACTGATGAAGTTACACCACAAGTGCAGATTCAACTCCTTTGATGCTCAAAATTTATTTGTTCACATGAAAGAAAACTGATCTTCAACCTTCTATTTGCACACTTCTCTTACCAAATTTACACACACACACACTTGTTCTTTCTTTTGCATTCACATTCTATTCTTCTTCTTCTTCTAACCATCTTTCATATATAACCACATGCATCAATTAGGTTGGCCTAATTTAATGCAATTCATATTTTCAAAAAGATAACCTGTCGGCTTCATATAAATATTTTCAAAAATTAATTCACCTATGTCATGCAACATCATGTAGGCTAGAACCAAAGCTAGGTCTCACATAAAACGGTAAATTATGTTGAGCTATAAATTGAATATTAGGTCATCCAAGATTAACCTAATACTAATATTCAATCACAAAAACCGATGCCAACACATCACCTGAACATATGAACATCTGAGAATACATACATACATGCTTCCAACAATCACAAGCCTTTTCTCAAAACCTTAGATCATATTGATTACTAGAGACAATATGCAGACCAAAAAACCAAATCAAATACAGGATGAGATAAGCTTGATTTGTACACTAGTATAAGGTACCATACCAACATGGTGACATCAATGACAATATAGGACATACTTCCAACAATCTCCCCATTTGGCATTGATGGCAACATGTGCAAAAATTTCAATTCAAAACTCTCCTCCAATCTCTCCAAAAATTCTCCTAAAAATATCCAAATCTCTCCCCCTTTGACTTCAATGGCAAAAGGTGCCAAAATTAAAAATTAAACATGGTGACATCCAATATTAAAAAATTCTAATTCATTCAAAATTTCAAAACTTCAAAACTTTGAAGCACCCAATCTTTCAAAGTTCTTTCAAACCAAAATGACACTTTTCACCTGAAATACCTTTTTATACCTTTCTTTGATAACATGGTATAATTTATTCCATTCAAGTACTACAGAATCCATTCTTGTACACATACTTTCTAGTAGATCCAATCGTGTGAAAGAGAATGACCAATCTCTAGATGAGCATTGTTTTTGACAATCTTTTGCATCAAAGAATATTTTGGAAAGATGGTCTAACAAGACCTCAACAATTTCCTTAAGAAGCAAGAAGGTTTTCACTACATCATCCCTTTTTCTCTACATAATGATCATTTCGTCTTGTAGTTCACCAGCTCTCAGCCTTTGCTTTCCCCTTTTATCCTCAAAAATATAAAACTTCTTTCCAATTTTGTTCACTTCAGATTCAATTGCTCCAATTATGGTTTTGAAATTATCAATTGTAGCACACCACTGGATACAATACTTGTATATGTCTGACATTTATTTTATGCACTTCTTCATCTCCTTGATCAGTTTAGATAGCCTTTTCTTTGATTTAGAACATCTCTTTCCAACCAAGGCTTTCAGCTTGCATCCTTTTGAACCTTCAAGCAACATTCTCTCTTTAACTATTACAACTAAAATTTTAGGCAAGGAATCATAAATGATATATGCATCAGTACCTTTAGGAATTAGATACTCAACTAGGGCATCATCAATTTTAATTTTGTCAACGAGAGAGATCATACTCCATAAATCACCAATTTTCTTCATTTTCCCTTTGATTAGCATAGTTTGAATGTCATTTGGATCAAAAGATTCTAGTCTAGGAAGGGATTCTTCTTCTTCTTCCATCTCTTCAATAATAACAATGATTTTCTTAGAGACATTTTTCCTTTTCTTCGATTTCGGAGGGGAATCACTAGTGTCCACTTCCAATGCTTTTGTTCCAAAGGAAGAGCCTTCCTCAAATAGACTCGACATAACTTCACTAGAGCTCATTACTTTCTGAAAGGATAAGAATTTTTTTTACATGTACAATTTACTTTATCCTCTAAACTTTCCAAGTGTCTGCATATTTGTCTTGCAACAGGAATCCCAAATTCCCACTTAACCTCTTTCTTTCCCAGTAGTGAGTTCAAAAAATAGAGTACCAAGCATGTAATAAAAGACCCAAAATGGAAATCGTATCCTTCTCCCAGTTCCATTCATATGTTCTCAATGATATTTTCTAGAATTAGTCTACACAAATAAAATTGCTTGTTCTCTTTTACCATTTTATGCACCAAATACACAACAATAGCCGAAGTAGAGCTTTCTCAAATTTCAAAATAGATTTTATAAGAAATTCCATAAGCAACATACCTAGCTGAGGAAATGACAATACTGTCAATTAGTAGTGCTCAGGTGTCTTTTTGAACTCCCGTCATTTCCTCTACTTCCTTGTATTTTATAGTCTTTTGTCTAGGAAGTTCTCCAACATTGCACAATTTGGTAACCATTTTGATTGCTTCCTTCATAATAGGATAGGATTTATCCAATACAATGTTGTCATCCTTGAATTTTCTTAAAAGGAACAAGATAAATTATCGGTCATCAATCCAAGGGAATTCTCCTTACAAATCTAAACCTAAGGGGTTATGTGTAGGATCATCATGGAAAAAATAGGCCCTTAAGTGGCAATGAAAATTCAAAAAATTAGAGTTCGGCAACTTGACATAAAAATTTGAATAAGTTATCTAATATTATTTCAAAAATATGTAAGAATAAAATCTATAGAAAATTTAATGTAGTTTCTAAACTACTAGGTTTATATTTTTCAAAAATCTATTTGGTGAAAATTTGAAATTTCAATGCAGTAGTACTTAAATTTCAGGGAAAAAATAAGAAGTAGGTGTTTGTCTGACCACCCTAACCAAAATAAAATGATAATATTTTTTTATAATATCTTAGATATAAGAAGAGGACTCATGTCTCGATGTGATGCATATTTTTTTGTAATTTTTTTCCAAGTTAATAATTTCTTATGAAATTTTTATTACAACTTCTAAAAAATATTAAAAACTCATATGTCTGACCTCTTTAAGTTTGTCTAAACTTCATGAAATTCATTTTTTTTAATCTTATAGTATGTGAAGCATATAATGTCATGCATGTTTCAGATTCAAAAAATGTGATACCGTTTGAAAGCTATAGATTTTTTTCAATCAGCCTATCAATCATGAATTTAGTCATAATTCAAATAGAAAATGAATAATAATTGTTTATTCAATTGAAAGTAAAGCATAATTTATATTGGTGGAAAGCTAAGAATCTCCTTTAAAAACCCTTTTCGTTTCATTAATTTTGGGTAAAAAAAAGATGTCAACCACATGGGCCATCATATCACTTACATATCGCCACTTTTTGGTGCATCATGATCCTGCACATACTTAGGGTTTGTAAGTTTCATAAGTCACTTGGTTCCAACCCTAATTCCATCTTCTTTATTCTATGATGATTGAATTCATCTAGCTCGACTCCCTTTAATTTTAGTGGGATATTTCTAGTTGATCCTCTATTAGAAGGTTCCATTAAAGATGTTAACTTCTTAAAATTCAACAAAGATTTCTTCTATTACCTTCCTCTACAACTATGAGAGAGAAAATTTCACCACTTGCTTTCAAATGTCCATAAAAAATCTCTGGAAGGGCTCCCAATCACTTCAGAATTTCTCCAAGAAGGTTCCAAGTAAGTCTACAAATCCTTTGAATTCATTTGATGATCAAAATGATTTGTGAAATTTCATTTATAGACCATAATTTTTCCCTAACCCACATTAATTGCAAAAAGCTGACAAACTGTTATTCCACTCTATTGAGAAACCCTAATTTACTCTGTAAAAGAACATGCTCGTTCTTTTTCTTCTAGTTTCTTGTGCATCACATCTATCCTATCATTCCTTACAACATATCCATGTGCCAAAATCCGACACATTATATTTCCAGGGGTTTAATCGATTTTCTGATAAAGCTCCCCCTAATACCATACTAGGTCTAATTCTTGAAGGATTCATCTACACCGAATGAGGGTATAGACGCATCTGTAGTATTTGTTTCTTCTTTCTTTTTCCATATGTTTCTCATTTCCTTCTTAACCTCTTCCTTATCAAAAAAATTCACCAAATCATCATCTTCCACCAGAGGAGACTGCTTTCCTTTTTTACTTCTACACACTTTTGAAATATGTCAATGGTAACATACAATATTTATCTATCTTGTCTAATTTCCATTAATCCCTATTCTACATTGATTTTCTTCATGTCCAAACATGTTAAAATTATAACAATAGCCATCAAATGATTGATTTATCCTTTTTCCATTGAACCTATTCATCATCACTTGACTAATTATCCTTACCAAAGATCTGCACTCAATAGCTTTATGTCCGATCTTCTTGCATATATAACATTGTTCGAATAGGGGACCAATAAATTGATTTATCCTACTTCTACACTCAATTTCCATATGACCAAATTTATTTCATGAATAACAAACACCATTGAATGATGAGTACCTTTGTGTATTTGGTTGTTTGATAGGTGATCTCCTTCTAGAGTTTCTTTTCTCCTTTCATTTATCTTGAGTCTTTTGATTGATTACTACACTTTGAGTTATGCATTTTTCATCAACTTCATTACCGAAACCACTTTTTTCTTTAGAAGGTTTATGTCCTGCTATTAATTCATCAATCTTGGTGGATCTTGTCTTGAAATCATCTTCACAAAGTTTTTCTTTCTCGAGTTCTGCTTTTAGATTTATCACTTCCTATTCAAGCTTAGAGAAAACATCAACCTTGCTTTGTATCACTATTTTCAAGCACTCTTCAACTCTCTTCTTTTCATCTATTTTCAATGTTAATCTAGTATTCTCTTCATTTTCTTGTTTCAATTCCTCACTCACTTCTTTGTGTCTTTCTTTGAATTTCTTTAACTGCTCTTTCAATTTTTAGATGAATTCGGTTGCTTCATCAAGATTTTCTTTCAGATCTTTGTTTTCAATTTCAGCCTTGTCAAGATCTTCAAGGTTGGTCTGAAGTACTTCTTGATCCATTTTTTCAATCTACAGGATCTCCTTCAAGTTGTTAGACTTCTCTAGAGAAACTAGACCTTCGATACCAATTGTTGAATAATCAGGATACTGAGAGGGGGGTGAATTAGTATACACACAAACTTATTGAACAAACACCTTTAATTACCTTAGAACATAGAATAGATAAGAGCAAAAAAAAAAATGAAATTCCACAACACAAGAACACCAGATTTTACATGGAAAATCGAATGAGGGAAAAACCATGCTGAGAATTAGCTCACAATATATATATATAGTTATTTCAATACCGGCTAAAAGGAGGCTCACTACCCGATATAAAAATTTCACTTCTTACAAGGAATCACTATCCAAAACATGGAAGCTCATTGCGTACAGAAATTATTAAAATAAAAATGGCTAATCGCCAGAGTTGAATTGATGAAGTTACACCACAAGTGCAGATTAAGTTTCTTTGATGCATAGAGTATTCATTCGCATGACAACAGACTAATCTTCAACCTTCTATTCGCACACTTCGCTTACCAAATACACACACACACTTTTTATTTCTTTTTCATTCACATTCTATTCTACTTCTTCTTCTAACCATGTTGCATATATACCCACATGCATCAATTAGGTCAGCCTAATTGCATGCAATTCATATTTTCAAAAATATAACTTGTTAGCTTCATATAAATATTTTCGGAAATGAATTCACCCATGTCATGTAACATCATGTTGGTTGGGACCAAATCTAGGTCTCACATATAATGCCAAATTTATTGAGCTATAGACCGAATATTAGGTCGGCCAAGATTAACCTAATACCAAAATGCAATCACAAACATTGATGCCAGCGCATCACCCAAACATATGAATAGATGAGAATACACATATGCATGCTTCCAAAAATTATAAGCCTTTTCCCAAAACCTTAGATCATACTAATTACCAAAGAGAATATGCGGACCAAAAAAATGAATCAAATACCAGATGAGATAATCTTGATCTGCACACCGGTACAAGGTACACGTCCAACATGGTGACATGAATGATAATATAGGACATAATTCCAACAAGTTAAGTATGGAACATAGTCACAACGGTAGAGAACATTTTTTTAATCATATTCTAGGAGCTTAAGATTTCAATGACATAAATACCATCAAGATGAAGGTTTGTGCTTATTCAAATCTGAAAATTACATTTAAACCACTACACACCTATAAGTGATCAAATGATAGCAGTGTTAGTACAAAGAGGTAGACTAAAGGATAAAATACCTCAATTAGGGTGTGATTGGAATACATATATGTGGGATTTTTCTTGAATGATTTGACCTTAAGAAGATCCATTCATAAGGAATCTAAACATAATCATAATGGGGTGATCCCACAATAATGGGTTACAGTTTTTGGCCAAACTTGACATTGAAATCAACATTTTTCACCAAATCTTCACTTTCATATGCCTATAGAAGCTAAACCATTAAGAATTTGAAGATGAAGCAAACTAGTTATTTGTGATATTTTGTGTTGAGAATCTAATTATATTTTTTTTAAAAATTAAAAAATAAATTGTGAATTATTTTATGTAGTTTTTATTAACTTATTTTCTCTTACTAAACATCGTTTTCAAAAACTGATGCTTACTTTCAGCTGCATAACTTTTTTTATAGAAACCATACAATTATAATTTTTTAAATACAGTGTTTTCACACCATTATCTAGGGGATGGATATTTTTTCATAATTTTTTGTTGCATATATATTTTTAAATTAATTTTCTAATTCAAAGTAATTATAATTTGGATATATTATACTTTCAGCTGCATAACTTTTTTTGTAATCATTTGAATTAGCTTATTCTTTTTTTGTTGGAATAAGAATATCAATCGCTAGTGTACATGTATTTTTAAGAATTTTTTTTCTCTCTTTTCCTATTTTTCAGTATGTGTGAAATAAAGACCTCGATGTTCATTGAAAAACCTACATTCACAAGAAATAAAAAATAAATATAATAATAAAATTAAATATATTTAAAATTATACTTTTTGGGAATCTTATAATAAGGACTACATGTTTACAAAAAAATAATTTTAAATAAATTAATTTGATCCCCTAAAAGGTAAATCAAAAGTGATTTTTTATCGGCATTTTGATAGGTGTAGAGGAGACTCCATTATAGGTATGGTTTAAAACTAGTGGCTTTCTATCCAAGGGGGTTTGATATAAGTGGGTTTGATCAAACCCTCTTCAATTAAAACCCTTAAAATGGAACCTTTTTAAGGCTTAAATCATTATATTTTCTAAAAATATGCGATTTCAGCAAAAATCAGGATGTCCCAAAAAGTGTAACCCATTATTGTGGTAGCACCCAATGCACCATCATAATGACCTAGTACATGGAAATGAATTAAAAAGGAAATGAAAATGAGTGGACTTACAAATGAATGAGCAATTACTTAACAGTGTTTGCAAATTAAATAAGCACTTAAATGATAGTGAATGATGGTGATTCAAGAGGCTTGCAAGGAAACTAATGCTCCACGATAGATAAATGATAGACAAGGATAGTAAACATGACCTATAAAGATAAATAATGATAAGGAGTTGTATGATAGTTCCTTTTAGGAATACATTCCTAACAGTGACAATATTTTCTAATGTATGACACTTTTTAGAAGCAATCAATCCATGATCAACTAACAAGTGAAATTAGTCTTGAAATCAAGTGACTTAATCGATAAATGGCCTCTAGACCCTACAACATTTATGAGAGTGGAAATTCAAGAGGATAATGTAAAATGTAAGACTAAATGATAGTGAATTCCTATCATGAGACAAAGCACAATCTTTTAAGAAAATCAAGTATAGAGGAAAATAATTTAAATAGATATAATTATGTAAATAGTATAATCACATGATGAGTTGATTGAGTGGTGAACAAATAAGAGTCAAGATCATTCTATAAATTTTAACATATGATGGAAATAACTATCTAAAAAGAATAATGATAGTGATCTCTATGTCTCTCTAGGTAGCTTTGGATAGATAATGAAGACAACCTACATACCAAAGATGACTAAGCTAACTTGGAAAATACTTTTTAAATAAAGACTCATGAAAGATAGTGAAGATGATAGTAAAGTTGTATTCTATAGACCTTGTAAGAGATGTTCATGAGGTTTAGTCTACATACATAGGCCTCTATTGATAGTTGAAAAGGAAAAGACAAACAAATGATAATGAAATTTCTCTAAGACACATATGGCATTCACATAGTTTTTAATAGTAATTAAATAGGGTTGTGATTATAGTCTACAAGATTGTGCACAATCAAATACAAAGGTGAAGAAGGTGATGTTTGAGACCATTAAGAATTCATAAAAAAGAAGAAGAGAGAAGTGTTGTAAATCTATGCACAATACATGACTAATTCAAATTTACAATATGTTATCACAATCATATATATCTATGTCACATAGTCATCATTCCTGAGCTCATATCTAGCCCAGAAAGAGAAAACAAGTTGGTTGGCTTGAAGTCAAAACATAGTTACTATATTCCTTCCTTTTAGTTGTGTAACTCTTCATTTATTATCAAACACATGTCCTATATTCCTTCTTTTTACTTGTGTACTTGTCCATTTATTCAATTAATCATTTTTATAAAATGTGGACAACATTAGTGCAGTTATTCATTTATAGGAATTATGGACAACATTGGTGTAAGAAATTCGTATAACCCAAATTCAATATAGACATGCAATTTTCTATGTTGGTAAAATAATAATATATGTACACAAATGCCATATATAAACATATAAAATAGCAAATATTATATGATATTTACTAATCTAGATCATAACTTGTCAAATGCATCAAATATTTAATCTATTATTATGGAAACACAAAGCTCAATTGTGGTAGAAATACCAAGAGGATTATAAACTAATGCCATCATATGAAAATGAAACAACATTATTAAATTGCCAAAATCTACCTAACATTTTTTTATAAAAATTTAATAATTAAAAAATAGTCAAGCTTACCTCAGTGTAAGATTTATGGCCACTTTGATTGATAGGTGTTGATGTTGAAGTTTGAACACTAAGTTTTTAACATCCAAAGTGAGTTTCAATACTGTCATTCATATAAGGTCAAAATATTCACATGTACTATATTCATTATTTCTTTACAAACTACATACCTATAGACTCAACATCATCATATAAGTAAGAGGTGGAGGGACACTAGACACAAAGTGACCACTCTCACCCTAAAATTTAGTTACAATAAATCTAGTAAAATGAAATATAATTAATTGAATTTTACCTTGTTCAAATTTATTTATCTATCAACTCCAAATGTTTGGTCCAACATCTCATGTGTCATGACAATATGATCCAGTTTATAGATGTGTCATGTTGCTCGCCATGTGTATCTTGATCATCCTTAGACCCATAAAAACATATAGAGATTCGTAGTTTTGACATAAGTGAGGTTAACATCAAAACTTGGAAGAATTTCCCACATCACCCTATATAGAGGCATAATGTGTTCTAAAAGGTTTTGAGTGAGTTATTTGATGAGTTGTAGGGTCTTGACCTCAACACCTCCTTCAAAATGGAAGGGGTTATGACATTCTAAGCATTTGGCTTTGCAAGAGGTCTTAGTTCTTGGTTTTGGGAATGTTATGCCCCCACTCTATCCTATGTAGATCCCCCACCTCTACCTTAGAACTCACACATGTGTCAAAGTTGCTCATTATTTGGTTGATGACAAACTCACAATAAGATTTTCTTTAAAAATTATTGTGGGACCTCATTGTTATTGCATGGAGGATGGTAAGAAATCATCCATGACCTATCCCACAAATTATCTCTTATCCCTTCATGGTGCTACCACTAGATAAGGAACCTTCTACAAGTATCATTTAGGGGTGCATTAGTTTGTGGGTTAATGAAAAATGCACAAAAGTTGGATTTTAACATTTTTTATAATTTATTTTCTCATAGGATAACTTTTTGGAGTAAAATTTTCTTTCTTTTCTCCTCTTGTTTGACCAAGTGTTTATTTGGCCACTCACATATTCTATGTGAGAGATAATTGATTCTAGTGAAGTGGTAAGGTTAAAACTATGAGAGTTTGTTCTTAATGGATCTCTTAACCTTTTAGTTAGTGCCTCAAGTTTTCTAAGTCATGATGTCTTGTGTAGTGACCCTCTCGTTGACACTTTTATTTTTAGTTGTTTTGTTACATAGTTAGCAGATAGACCTTTGATATTATGTTGTTCGATGTTTTATGTCAAGATTTACATGACTGGTTTTGAAACTCATTTGATGATACACTATATTATTTGATGTGATGTTTACTTTCATGAGATGAAATTTATGATGGTTACCTATGCTGTTAAGTTAGTTAGATGATATGTTAGTTAGTGAAGAAGAAGATTTAGTAGTACTCATCAGTGAGTGCCCTGCTATGTCGCGATTCTTCTTCACGGTTTTCTTTCATATTTGTACAAGCTGGATTAATCTTGCAGTGTTACACAACTTGCAGGTACAAGTATCGACTCCACCTGCTTGCCAGGTCTGAGCATGCCATGACCAAATGGAAATAATGATGGGAGATAGACTTGTCCTCTATCCTTAGCCTTCATTCTAAAAATAATGAGTATCCATCGTCACCCTATTTGTCTTGTCATTTGTTCATCGCGTGGTTGTTGTAATCTATCTTTAATAGATTTACAATCTTTATGTCATGTTAATTTGAATTATTATAATGTTTTAATTAGCATTGCTTTAATGGATTAAATGAGTTAATTAGATTATATACGTTATTTTTATTTCATTATATGATTAAATTAAAATATTAGATTATCTTATTTTCGAAAAGTGAAATGAATTAGAAATTGATTTATTTATTCAAAGTTATCTCTCTAAAATTGAACATAAGTTCTGATCTTAAGTTGCATGTCATGTTTAACTGTTGTATATATTGATTAAATGCATGTGTTGCATGCTGGAACAAAAGTAGAAGCTAGAAATTGAGAATTTTTATAAAAGAACGGAATTTTAGAAAACAAAGGAGGTTTTTGAAGAGATGGTTTTTGGATTTTAGATGAATTGAAAAAAAAATTAAAAAAAATTGATTTTCGAATGGGATTTTTTGTAATTTGTTGGATTTGGGAAATTGATCAAAGAAGCTGCAACTTCGCTAAAATTTTTGCATCTATTCATGGAGAGTAAAGTTTGCATCATTGTGTTTTTCTAAAATTCGCCTTCATTCATCTGAGATTCGTTATAGGTTCTTTTCTTGTGGTTTTCAATATTGTTTTGTTATTCATGCTTGATACTCCTGTGGAAACCTTGTCTGCATACCTGCAAAACACAAAACGAAATGGAAACATTAATAATCATATTATTTGAGAAACTTAAAAATAAATGTTTAAAAAATGATGTTGGGGAATAAGGTTTTGGTTTATCTATTTTCGAATGAAGCATATTATGATATTTTGCTTAAAGTTTTCACTGCCATGCATTTCTCGATCTCTCGTAACCGCCTTGTGAGGTGCTTCCGCATACTTCATTCTATCCTTTGAATTTTAAAGGCCATGTTAAATCTGGGGTATGCGCATTCTTTAATCACTCCATTTCACCCTACGAGATGGTAATATCTCTGAGATAATGGTCATTAGACCAGGTTTTCTGTTTGTGGTTTCTCCTCAAGTTTAATTGTTCTTGTTCTAATGCCTCTGCATACTTTACTTTTTACCTGTCTTTATTCAGTTTATTTACCCTATATATTTTTGTGGTTTTTCTGTAACACATTCATTTTTGTTGAAACTCAAATCACTGGTCAACTTATGTTCCGGAACCATCTGCATACTAAATAGGCATTGAGATTTTTGTTTTAAATAGATAAACCATTGAACCATCATTTCATTACTTGACGCCTCTACATGATATTTGATGTTTAAATGTCACATGGACATTTACGGCATGTAGTAGTCTTTAGAGTCAAACTTCTAGCAAAGTTGTATTCCGGGCGAACATGAATTAGGAGTGTATTTGCTATAGAGTATGAAGATCCCTATAAACAGCACTGCCCTGCTAGTTATTCCTCAAGTCGACTGAATCCTACGGTTCTGGAAGTCAGTGCGTTGGAATTAGTCTACTTTGTAATTGAAGATCATTTGCTTCGTATGAGTACCTTTACTTTGATTCAGTGTATATCTCTCTTACGGTGTTTGTTGTTCCTTTATCTGCTTCTCCTTGTGAAACGAATTAATCTAATATATCACTTGAATAGATATCAATTGAGATGGAAGGTCTGGTCCAAACGTCGACCTTTTATGGCAGTCGACTGGTTGTGTTTATATAAATTGCTTCTTTTGCATCAATGTTATTCTGGAAACTTTCTGTCATCCTTGAATCGGTCACCATGATTGGAATCGGCGTGGAAATGATCTCTAGCCGCACGCTTTGACTTTTTGTAATGCTTATAGATTATCTTGCAAACCTGCTATTATACCTAAGTCTGGTTCAATAGCTTTTCTTGTTCTCTCCCCGGCGGTGGATGCAAATTGCATGCACATTGTGGTTTATGACGTCAAGTCCACTTTGATTAACCTTGGCGTATGGGTTGCCATGCATGTTTTAGCAGTCGGCTAATTTGTTGAGTGCTTGTCTGGATTTGTGTGTCAGTTCTGCACGTCGATTGCATGTGTTTAGCAACCAGTGGTTGCTGTTTCAAGCTCAGCGTGGCTGAGACTTAGTTGATCATTATTAAGTTTAGTCGAGTTTAGTTCTTGATTGCCTACTTACATTTATAGAATTTCGGTATAATGAAATTCTTGCTATAAGTTTAGAAGTATATGGATATGTATATATCTACTTTAATTTAAATATTAATCCAATAGTATTGATTGTTTAAAATTAGAGTTCTCTTTCTTGTTTTATAAATCAATTTAACTCGAAACGATAGTTGTAGTTGATATGGTTAATGTATTTGGTAAATCATAATTCTATTGACTTTAATTAAATGGCAATGTCTATCTGGGATGTGGAATTGGTTTCTTTATTAATTATAAGTAATTAAATTTGTTTATTCTTTATCTGATATATTTTGTTAAGGTGTTATAATAGCACTTGATTTAAAAACAAAGGTCTTTTAGATAATGCATAAGCATAGCAAGTGAGTTTTTAATTAGTAAGATTACTACCATGCGTTACTCTGTTAGTTCTTATGATTAAGTGTATGTTGTTGGGATATGAAAGAATTAAAATGTTTGGGGGACATTTATTAAGGTTATGAAATGTAACCCCAACACGGTTAAGAAATGACTATGACTTTTTGTCCATTTAATTTTCATTGTTAAGATAGGAATGTATTATTGGTGATCTTGAAGAAGGTTAGTAAATTTTGTTGAAATGGTGTTCTTGTTTGATGATATCCTTGTTTTGGTTTGAGGTTATAGAATATTGTTACCCATAGGGCTCAGGATTGTCGTTTACAAGAATGAGTTATGTTTTAGTTTATCTTTGGTGAACATATGTTGGTTATTGAATGGAGATGTGAACCACACACATTATATATTTATGGTTATTCAATGGATCAATTGATCTTTGAGTCTAGTGTCAGAAGTACTTGTTTCATGTATGTCATTTCCTTCTTGTTATCCATTTATGGAGTTGTTCCTTAGGAGGAGTGGCTTCCATTAGGGGCCGAACCTAGAAAAGTTTGCAAGGGTAACCTATCAGAAGTTCGTAAACAAGTGATAATTAAAACATATTGTAGGCATTTGGGTAGTATAATTAACCTTGCAAGATAATGTGTACCTCAATGGAATAGGAGCACCTATAGGTTGCCATAGGTTGTTTAAAAGGTTTTTCTAGGACAAATTTGTCTAGGAAAACTAAGCAATATATTTTGGTTTTCCTTAGTGGTATTTTTTTGGGGTTTGATCAGATGAAGGTTATGTTGACCATATAATAGGTGTCATAAGGTTTTAGCTCAAAATGAGGTTTTGGACTTTTAGGATTTTTGCAAATGTTTGGAAATGTTGCTCAAATGGAGCTTCAAGGGACCATGAAGAGAAAAAGGGAGAGGATAAATGATTTGGTGACCCTATTTATGGGATGCCTCAGCATTGGAGTGAGGTTGGAAGCATTTGATATTATTTAAACTTTTTGAATTCAAGAGAAAACAATTGTGATTGTGTGTGCAATTTCTGGTTTTTTCTTTGAAGTGATGTTTTAATGGATTGATGTTGGCCAATTGTAATTTGTGTAGGATGTAGAGTAGTTGTTCTTCGAGCATTTTGTGGCATTAGATAGTTTGTGTATTTAGTTTCAAGCATTGTGTGTAATTAGTTTGGCTCCCATACTGAGGCAGTTTTTGAAGAATGGAGTGTTAGTTCACTTTCCCACAAATTGTACTACCCTTTGGGATTACTGACTAGACTCCATCGATGTACATATAGTATATTTTTGGGCCTTTGAAAATGCAGGAGCTACTGTGGAAGTCTCGTCCTAGGCGAGCCAGGGAAGAGTCCGGCTAGGGAAGAACATAGTGTAGAGCAATTGATTTGCAGGGGTGTTAATTTCCGAACAAATTGCATTTTGGAGAAGGAAGATGTGAGTCTTACCAAGACATGGTAAGGAGAAAGAAACTCTATCAATCCATCTGGTGAGGGAAGAGCTTAGCAGATTGCAGAGAAGCTAGGAAAGGGCTTAAAAAAGGCCAAGTTATGCTCATTTTCAGTTTAGGGCTTTGTACGGACAGTTGAAACCCAAGACCCAAAAAATCCTGGAGAGGTGGGAATATGAAGCAGGAATCCCAAGGAAACATTGGGGTGTTCTTTGGAAAGACTTGGAAAAAAAACCTGATTTCTCGAAGAAGGAGACCTAATAGGGCTAGTAGCCTTCTAGGCCTAATAGTGGGGTTTTGTGAAAGTGACCCAATAGATGGAGCTAGGTGGACCCTCAATACCCTTAGTAGGATGGATTGAAGACTTTAGAAGAACCTCCACACCCCTATAGAACTAAATTCAAGAATTTGGAGGATTAGTAGCCTTTAGGGTGGATTAAGGGCTAAGGCTAGTGTTTCAAGATTGCACCAAGTTTTGATTTGGTAGGAGGAACTATGTTGATAGTTGGGTTGGCAAGGAGAAACAGGGGATCCTAAGAAGGAAAAGGTCCTATAGGTTGCATGTGGTGGAGTAAGACACCTTGAATGTCTTCGAAGCAAGACCTAGAGCATGAATTAGTGATTGATTCATCCAACCTCCCTATTAGATTGGTATCAAAGCAAAAAAAGATTTGGGATTGACTATTATATGTCAGAGATTGAGTCTAGTGGTTCTACAATCATGGTGACAAATATAGAATTGGCAAAGAAGGTCGAAGATCAGGAGGAAGACAATAGGCGATTGAGGGAAAGAATAGCCAAACTTGAGCAAGCAATGAATAATTTGAAGACCAAGACCAATGAGGCTAGTGATAAATTGGAAGGAAGAGTACCCAAGAGTGAAGAGATTGCAGAGGAAGACAAGATCCCTGAACCTGATCCTATTTTTCAAGAAGAGCCTTTCTTGAAGGCATTGAAGACTATGAGTGGAAAAGCACTTGAAGACATACCACTGTTTAGTGGAAAATTGGAAGTTGAGCTAGTTATTGATTGAATAGAGGGAATGGAACACCATTTTGAGTGTGATGGAGTCACTGAAGCATATAAGGTAAAGGTATCAAAATCAAGATTGAGAGATTCTTCTTTGACATGGTGGAAGTTCATTCAGACAGAGAGAGAAAAGGAAGGCAAGAAACCTATTTCCACTTGGAAGGGAATGGTTCCCAAATTGAGAGAAGCATACATGCTAGATGATTATGAAATTCAGTTGCATAAGAAAATAAAAAGCTTCGGACAAAGAGATCAAGATACCAAGATGTAAATTCTTATACAGAGGAGTTCCAAAATCTTTGTATGAGGTCGAATGTATCTGAGGATGAAAGTCTTAAGGTGGATAGATACCTTAACAGTTTGAAGTGGAACATTCAAGAAGAGATGACTCTTCTAAGTCCAAAAACAATGCACCAATGCTATCTATTGGCTATAAATATTGAAGAGAGAAGTAAGAGGAAACAAGATCAAAGAGGACATAGAGGTGGATACCAAGGTAGAGGGATTGAACAAAGAAATCAGCGAGAGTCTAAACTCACAGAGCATGGAAGTGAAACAACTTCTAGAGGAGGCTATGGAATAGGTCGAGGATCTCAAGGAGGTTCTAATAGAGGAAGAGGAGTAGGCAAAAGTAACTCTTACTTTGCTAGCATGAAATGATACAACTGTGGTCAAGTAGGACATCCTTCTTATAGGTGCATGGAGAAAGCATCTTCTTCTACCACAAAAAAGAGAGTAGCATATGCTCAAGAAGACACTTTAAGTGTCAAGTCACCAGAGGTTAATCATACTGAGTCACAAATGGGGAGAACTTGATGTTTAGAAGGGTTCTAATCAAACAACCAGTCAAGGAAGAGCCAAAGAAAAGGAGAGCCTTATTCAGGGTGAGATGAAAAATACTTGGGAAGGTGTGTAAGGTTATAGTGGATTCAGGGTCTACTGATAACATTATCTCAAAGGAAGCAGTGAGGAAGTTAAATTTGGAGAAGGAGCCCCATACTTATCCTTACAAAGTGACATGGCGGAATAAAGGGCAGCTCGTGTTCTTGTGAATGAGCAGACATCAGTGGAATTCTCCATTGGAGGATACAAAGACAAATTGGTTTGTGATGTGTTGCATATGGATGCATTGAATCTTCAATATGACAGAGGAGCTATCTATGATGGAAAGGAGAACACCATCTCATTCAAGAAGGATGGTAAAACATTCAAGTTACAGTCACTGTTGGATGAAGAAGAAAGATAGTCAAAGACCCCTAGTGTCTTGTTAAGCAATTTTAGGGAGTTTTTCAACACTCTTTAGCAAGGAGGTAAAGGATATGTTATTATTGTGCAACCCAAGGAAGAAGACAAGATCAAGAAGACTGCTATACTAAGAGCAGTCTAGAAGTTACTTGAGCAGTTCAAGGACATAGTCGGTGATGGAACTCCAACAACCTTACCTCCAAAGAGAGCTAGCAGTCATCAGATTGACTTCATACCAGTGGCTTCATTGCAAAACAAATCAGCTTATAAGCTCACACTAGATCAGAACCTAGAAGTGGCTAGACAAGTGCTAGAGTTATTAGATCAAGGAATAATTAGGAAGAGCATCAGTCCATGTGCAGTACCAGTGGTCTTAGCAACCAAGAAAGGTGGTAAGTGGAGAATATGCACTGAATCTAGGGCTATCAATAGGATTACAATCAGATATAGGTTCCCTATTCCTAGGATTGAGGATTTGATGGATTGTCTTGAAGGGGAGAAGTACTTCACTAAGTTGGATATCAAGAGTGGATACCACCAAATTAGAATCAAATATGGTGTCACATATGGATTTTTCACTTACTTATTTAAATGAAGAAATTACTTATTATGTCGAGATTTAGATAGAAATGGAATTTTTATTTAAAGATTATTTAAATGATTATTTAATGATGGTTAAATTCAAAATCAAAATAGATTGAAATTGAAATTAATTAAAATTGAAATGCAAGTATTATGATTTGGATTATATTTATGTTTAAATTTGGGGTTTGTCATTACTGATGATAAATCGAGTGCAAGTGAACATAGGAAATAGGTGAACGAAGTTGAAGGCGAGAACAACGATCAGGTAGAGTTGTTTAGCTAATTGACGTTTACGAATAGATGGGATCTCACACACTCACGTAGATTTATATTTTAATATATATTTTTTGTTTATCCTACTTGCAAATTTAAAATCTAGTTTTAATGAAATTTCTCAAAATTGTGAAATTTGCATATGATTTAAATGACGACTTACATAAAATTGATGAAATTAAATTAAATTAAATGATTAGATTGATTGTTTAAATATTTTATTATTGAGTGAAAATAATATGTTGGTATTTCGATATTTAAATAAAGTAGTTTTTATTTTGAAATTCAAATAAACTTCAAATGAATAAAGTTGTGTTTGATAATTTAAATTGATTTTAAATTGAAAATTAAGAAAAGGAAAAGATTTAAAATCTTGAATTCAAAAATATCTTAAATTATGTATTGAAAACAAAATTGAATAGAAATAGAAAACAAAATTTTGTTCGAATTGGAATTTATATTCAATACTATAACTCAATTAACATGTGGAAGGAAAAATATCTTCAAACAAAAAGAAGCAATTAATAAATTAGAACTAAAGATTAGAGAATTGATCTGGAGATCATGGAGTAAATTGTGGATCTCGACTGGAGATAAAATCAATGCATGAGAAAACAAGAGGGAGGAGAAATGAAATCCGAAATTGACACTCAGAAAAATTAGAGAATTGGAAAAACACAGAATTTACATAGAGGAAAAATTCATTTAAGTATTCTTGATCACAAATTAAGAATAAAAAAGTTTTTTATTCTGGAAAAGAGAGGAAAGTCTGAGAGGAGGTTTTTAAGTTTACTAGTGATAAACATTCACCACTGTACAGACAAGGTAGGGAGGTGTGCAAGGTATTCCACACAGCAAGGGGAAGACCCCACTCCTCACCCTATGCACAGCCAAGGAAGAAGGATTGTCCACGCGGAAAGAAGCTCCACACTCACCTCACACTCCCTACACAGCCTTTTAGGGAGACTTAGAACCCACGCGGCCTGGAGAACCTCCACTCTTCCATGCATCTAACAAGGAAGATAGGCACAACTTGTTTGGGGAATCGCACAAAGTTTAAAATCCACACACAACAGCTGAAGATCTTCCATCACACACATGCACACCAAGGAATGTGGGGCCAATAGCCAGCAACAAGGAGGTGTTAAGAAAGTGGGAAGATAAGCGCCAAGGCAGGGAGGACTGGTGTTGGGGGATATAGTAGAAGAGAGAGGCGCACATGGAAGAACAGAGAAGGGAAGGGTGCACCAAAAACCAACAGGTGGACAAGGAAGGAAGAAGAGAAGGCAACAGGGGGAAAATTACAATTAGCAACATCAATAGGAAAGAGGACGAATAGATCACAGAGTAGCTTCAGGAAAAACAGACAGAGGAAACACACATACAATTACATTTCCAGAAATTAGAATTTACCAGGTAGGATTCATAAATTAAGTTTTACAATAGATCTTGAAATTCTTTTGTTAATTTCTGGGAATTATTATCAAATTTAAAGAAAATAATCTTAGTTAAATAAAAGTAGAAAGAAATGATCTTTAAATTTGATTGCAAATCTATTCTTTCAAATTCTAATGAACTATAAATAAATCAGATAGTGATTTTTCCAGATTAGAATTGAACTTAGAAACAGAGGAATTTGAGAAATTCTGATTAAAATTATAAATTAAATAATGAGATAAATTCAAGGAAATCTATTAAATCTAGAAACAATCTTTATTATTTTAGAAATTAAAAGATTTTGAAAAAAAAAATGGATTAATTTTGCTGACAAAAAATAATATTTTGTTATTGAAAATAAATGACAAATTTAACTTCGAATTTTAACACTATTTGGAAACGGAGGTTATTTTAACTTGAAATTTTTACTTTTCAACAAAGCAGTCAAAACTGAAACAAAAAGAAGATTTATTTTAAAATGATAAACGATTATTATTATATTCAGAGATTATGTTAAACTGAAATGTGATTTACTGAAAACATTCTGAGCGATTTTGAAACAACATAAATTAAATGAGAGTATGAACAATTGAACGTGTACTCTTTTAATTAATGTTTTTATATGTATTATTTAACATACTAGAGTTACACCTTCATTTAAAATCTTTTTTTGATTATTAAATTACCACATTTAAAATATGGATTTCATGACTTTTTATGAATTGGAACAATGGAAAGAAGTACTTGTTAAATTGTTTTCATTTTAAACAATGGTTTCAATTGATGTTTTAAAAGATTGCGAAAGACTACATTTGATTTTTTGAACCATGCAAGAATGATAGATAATTTTGCATGTTATGTTTTTGAGAAATTTATCTTCCGGGACGGGATCTGAATATGGGTTAATAGAGAGTGTAGTTTTTCTTTTCCAAAACTACTTTTATTTGTCGTGCATGACATTTTACTTGGCCAAGTAATTTTTGTACCATTGAAATAGATGGATTATTTAATGCTCTCTACCATATCCTAGTACCGAACTTTCTTCTTTCTTAACTGAATTAGAAAAATGAAAATGCTTGTGGTTTACTAGTAGTACTAGGCATGCACCAGATTCTATCTTGCTCGTAGACTGCTTTTTGCTAAGCGATTCATGCAGGGTCGAGTATTTCTTGATTGACTAAGAAATTTCAGGGAAGCGTAAGCTTAGAGGTTGGGCGGAAAAGCACCTGATCCTTGTTCTCGTCTTCATGTTGAAGATTTTTATTTGGATGGAAGATCGACGGACTGTATCTTCTTTTAATGATTTATTATTCATGATGTATGTAATGATGAGCTTATGGCGACTAAATGCCTAAGTCTCAAATTGTAACTGGATATGTTATCATCCTTTGTATTTATTATATGAATGTGTATTTCGACACTTGTAAGATATAGACTGAATTATAATGAAGATATCTTTTCACCTTTTATGTCATTGTATGTAATTGAATTGTTCTTTTGATGAATGAATGAAGAGATGACGACTTTATTTGGAATATAATGGAATTTATTTTAAGTAAATGTCGAAGTTTAGAATTTAAGTTTTTCACGCTTTACATTTGGTATCAGAGCAGCCAGGTTCTGCACTGCAACCTCTGAGCTCATTATGCGATAATGCGTAAACCTTATCAAAAGATAAAGGTTGAAAAATTCTTGTGCCAGAATGATAAGAGAAAAGAACTTAAGAAAGAATTGAGTCTTAGTGACAGGTAAATTGGGGCTAGTTAAAGATTTGTCCGTGGAACTAGAATTCCTAAATCATCAACTTATGATGAAACTTAGGATTGCGAAAGATTATGTAATCAGGGTATGTAGGAAGGCTAGGAAGAATAACCTGTACATACATGGCTCTAAGAAAAAGAGAATGAGTAGAAATGAGATAAATTGAACTATAGAAACCTACAATTGGGAGAGAGTCAAGAACTCTTGGATTATTGTAATCACTATGAACCTAAGTATGCAAGTCATAATATATTAGAATGTTTAAAGTAGGATATGAACGAAGGAAGTATCCTTAAGGATTGGGGAATTTACAACTAGAACGTCTGTGTTAAGATAAAGATCTTGTTTGAAGAGAGATAGTATCAAGGAATTGAGAAAGGACAAGAACGGTTAGAAGAAACAATCAATGAGGTTATTGAAGTCATGGAATCAAACAACCCATGACTAATGGTCCCAAAAGGGAAAAGGGAATGCAACATAGCTTTATTTGTCAGGACCCTAGAAGTTGCAAGGAAATAAACACTTTGAGTTAAGAAGTACATCAACAAAAGAGGTTAGTAAGTATAAAAAAAAGAAAAAAGGATATTAGAAAGAAGAGGGAAGATAATTAGCTGTTGATTATTCACGGGATCTCCTACTGAATGATCCAATATGCTAAATATGTGAGATAAAGAAATCAATGAAAAATGTAACTTTGAGAAAAGTGTAAATAAGGTATGCCATGAGATAAAAGAGAACAACGAAAATTCAACAAGAAAGAATGACAAACCTTTTTTCAAGGAAGCAGGTAAATTACTAAAAAGTTCAACGTAAGAAGAATGAAATTTGGGGAAACACTAAGCGGGTGGAAGGAAGAGAGTGGATTTACTCAAGCTAAGTATCCCACCCAACAAAACTTGGTTATGACTTCTTTGCAAGTCATAAGGACAATTAAGTCATACATTTTATGACCACGAGGAGAAAATGATAAATGGGAAGGTTAAGAACTATGATCTTTTTACCTTATGATTATCTGATCTAAAGATTAAAGAATATTATTATCAATGCATTAGAAAAGGATAGGCAAATAATTTGATTATGAAAAGGAAGATGATCGCTTATGGGATCAACAAGGAAAGATCTAAGAGACTTGTGATTGGAAGAAAGTGTCTCGTTACTCCTATATACTTTATAAGAGAATTTAATAATGATGTTATTTTGATATGAAATGTACTCATGTCATGAAATGATTTGACATGGAAGCTCACTATACTAAGAAATATTTGGATGATAAAAACGTTGGCTATTTAAGCCATTGAGATGTAATGTAAAATAAGTATGATGTGATGTTATCTGAACCTCACTGAAATCTCCTAATGAGAATCATTAGATCACTTAATTATTACTTACTTTTGAATGAAACCTTAGGTTAAAGATAGCCTAATTGTGACAAGAAGTCCATTCAATAAAGAGGGATACCTTAAGATGAGACTTAAACCTATTAAGTTGGATTATGTACTAGAATTACTCTTTAACACCTATAATAGGGAATTAAGCTTGAATGAATTGTGTTTTGGATCTTGGCTAAAGCCGTTTAAAGTGGAGAAACCTATAAGCTATCAGACTATTTGAGAAATAAGGATTTCATCCTAAGAATTGGAAGGGAATATTGAGTTTAAAGATTTGCCCATGGGATTGAATGTCATTGGAATTAATGAGACTCTATAAGGATAGAAGCATAAGAGGGATGTATAGTAAGTTAAAGAAAGTTGTATTATTGACAAGACTTTACTCTAAGTAGCACTTATAAAAAGGGAAACACTTTAAAAATAAAGCATCTATTGTCGTGACAGAACATTATAGAAATTTTCACTAGCAAGAAATGCTGAAGATTTTACAGAGAAGAACATTTGAATTGTTACTTGTGCTCAAAATAGAATATTTAATTGTGACTCACCTTTATAATTAAGAAATCAAGGAGTTGAATGTTTACGCTTGTTGTTTGGATATGAAATTAAATCTATTATTATCAGGAGATCAATGTTATAGAAAGAGGATTAATACTCAGAATTAGTACCAAATTAAATCAAGAAAATTGGATTGAGATAAAAGATAAATTGAATCTATGGAAATGATCTAAGGAAAAAAGAAAATCTACGGTATGAATGTCCTGAGATAAATGAGAATTATCTTCGTTAAACCCATAACTATTTTCAAGAAGATTAATGATGGCATAAGATCAAATAGGTTATCACTTATTCGAAGGATAGACTATTGTTGGATGTAAAAGAACCTATGTGTCCAAATTTTGGAAAATACATGAATGGAATGAGGATAATAATGTCAGGGTTAGGATATCGAATTGATAAAAGGAATTGTCAGATAGGGATCCACTATCATCTAGAAGAAGATAGAGTAAGAAGCTGCACAAAATGTAGCAAGGTAATGTTTCGTATGTCAGGAAATAAAGATCTGAGATCATCTTTGGTAGGACATGTTACTCAGTTAAGATTCTAGAAGGAAAACGGTAAAATGTAAGACAAACTGATCTGTCTTTGTATAATAAAATTAACATAATGATTTAGTGGATGGACTCATTAAAGAAACCATCAGGTTTTAGAAACTCGACTTAAAAGATTTTGATCCTAAATAATATATTGTGGGTAAGAAGTTGCTTAGTAAATCTGAAAAGTTATTTCAGTTTAGCAAGTAATGATAGGTTTGTGTAAACTAAAATCTTACCATGAGACAGTCATTTGAATAAATGTGCAATATATTGTTTTAATCAAATAAGTAAAAATGGTGGACTAAATCTTGAATGAATTATAATTTTTGGATTGACGTTTGGACTATCATAAGGAAAGAAAGGAAACTCTATTAAAGTTGAAAAGGCGTGAATATAATCATAGACTTGATAAAATGTTAAAATGGAAATAATAGATAAACGTGATTGATTGGACTTAATTAATAAGTGTCTAGGAGCAAGGTTATGTTCGAGATAGACAAGTAATTAAGGTAAAGTACTTTATGGTAAGGATAATGAATGTGTAAGTGGTGGATGGATTCGGGTTATGACTTATCTAACAATGTAATTCAAAGGAAAGGATTCGACCCACAATGTAGTGTACAATGCATCGACATTCCTCTTCCATTTGGGTTATACTAAGGATAAATGCATGAACCAATGAATTTCGATCACTAAGTATGGATAGTATTATTATATATTATTTGTATTTGTGGAATAAAGCTCTTTGGGAGAGTAAGTATGTGTGAAGCATACAAAATTTTCCTATGTGATAGTAAGGACACTTGAAGCAAGGTCTAAAAAGGACCAGATTGTTGTATAGAAGGAATATTTTGTAAATCTTATGTATTTTTGGAAATCATCAAGTTGGCTCCAAGATTGGTGGGACCCTTTGATGTACTGGAAGTCATTAATCCAGTTGTTGATAGACTAGCATTGACAGAGATAGTACTCAGTACAAGGTCCAGTGGGACAAGTATATTGAGGATAGTACTACATGGGAGGATTCTGAGACAATAGACCATCATTGTCCTCATTTGCTTTCATAGTTTAGTATTTGTTTTGTGTGGAGATACTTGATACTCTGGTTTTTGGATTCACATGTTGTGAACTTTGATAGCGTGGATGCTACTATTTTTGCTTATGTTTATATTGGAGAACTATATTGTTAGTTACTAGTATTACTTTTTTTATGCTTGATTGAGATACTATGCTTTACTTACTGAGATACTATGTTATTGATTGAGATAGTATGTTTTAATGATGATGATGATGATGTTATGCATATTGAATGAATAATAAGACATCGAGACGATGTCTCTTCCAAGAGGGGAAGGATGTCCCATATGGATTTTTCACTTACTTATTTAAATTTAGACATTACTTATTATATCGAGATTTAGATAGAAATGGAATGTTTATTTAAAGATTATTTAAATGATTATTTAATGATGGTTAAACTGAAATTCAAAATGGAATGAAATTGAAATTAAATTGAAATTGAAATGCAAGTATTATAATTTGGATTATATTTATTTTTAAATTCGGGGTTTGTCATTACTGCTGATAAATCGAGTGCAAGTGAACGAAGTTGAAGGCGAGAACAACGATCAGGTAGACTTGTTTAGCTGATTGACATTTATGAATAGATGGGATCTCACACACTCACGTAGATTTATATTTTAATATATATTTTGTGTTTATCCTGCTTGCAAATTTAAAATCTAGTGTTAATGAAATTTCTCAAAATTGCAAAATTTGCATATGATTTCAATGGTGACTTAGTTAAAATTGATGAAATTAATTTAAATTAAATGATTAGATTGATTGTTTAAATATTTTATTATTGAGTGAAAATAATATGTTGGTATTTCGATATTTAAATAAAGTAGTTTTTATTTTGAAATTCAAATAAACTTCGAATGAATAAAGTTTTGTTTGATAATTTAAATTGATTTTAAATTGAAAATTAAGAAAAGGAAAAGATTTAAAATCTTGAATTCAAAAATATCTTAAATTATGTATTGAAAACAAAATTGATTAGAAATAGAAAACAAACATTTGTTCGAATTGGAATTTATATTCAATTTTGTAACTCAAGTTAACATGTGGAAGGAAAAATATCTTCAAACAAAAAGAAGCAATTAATAAATTAGAACTAAAGATCAGAGAGTTGATCTGGAGATCATGGAGTAAATTGTGGATCTCAACTGGAGATAAAATCAATGCATGAGAAAACAAGAGGGGGGAGAAATGAAATCCAAAATTGACACTCAGAAAAATTACAGAATTGGAAAAACACAGAATTTAGACAGAGGAAAAATTCATTTAAGTATTCTTGATCACAAATTAAGAATAACAAAGATTTTTATTCTGGAAAAGAGAGGAAAGTCTGAGAGGAGGTTTTTAAGTTTACCAATGGTAAAAATTCACCACTGTATAGAGAAGGTAGGGAGGTGCACAAGGTATTCCACACAACAAGGGGAAGACCCCACTCCTCACCCTATGCACAACCAAGGAAGAAGGATTGTCCACACGACAAGAAGCTCAACACTCACCTCACACTCCCTACACAGCCTTTTAGGGAAACTTAGAACCCACGTGGCCTAGAGAACCTCCACTCTTTCATGCATCTAACAAGGAAGATAGGCGCAACTTTTTTGGGGAATTGTAGAGAGTTTAAACTCAACATGTACAACAACTGAAGATCTCCCCTCACACACATGTGCACCAAAGAATGTGGGGTGCACAACCAACAACAAGGAGGTGTTAAGAAAGTGGGAAGATAAGTGCCAAGGCAGGGAGGATAGGTGTTGGGGGATATAGTAGAAGAGAGAGGTACACATGGAAGAACAGAGAAGGGAAGGGTGCACCAAAAACCAACAGGTGGACAGGGAAGGAAGAAGAGAAGGCAGCAGGGGGAAATTACAATTAGCAACAACAAAAGGAAAGAGTACAAACAGATCATAGAGTAGCTTCAGGAAAAATAGACAAAGGAAACACACATACAATTACATTTCCAAAAATTGGAATTTACCTGTAATACCCCTCTGTTTTGCTTCTTGTTCAAGTTGCTTTATGCTATGTTTGGTTGCAATTACTTTGATATTGGATACATTTTGTTATGATTTTTTGATCGTTACTATTGAGTGACAAATATTACTGTGGGATGTAGTTATCTGATTATTGTTTCACATGCATTATAGATTAATGTTGTTGTAGAGTTAACATGAGATATTATTATGAGATTATTGGAATTATGATGGAAGTGTTAGTTTTGATGAGTGTATTGGTGAAGAGGATGAGTTCACATCACTCGCTTGCGAGCGCCCTGCGAATCCGTAATTTCTTCTTCACGGTGTGTATTATATGCTGGATATATTGTATGATGTTGTTTACTTGGTTGCAAGATTGCAGGTACATGACATCGACTCCACCTGGTTTCACAGGTTTGAGCGTGTCGATCCAACGGTTAAGTTGAATGGGAGATAGTAGCTAGGTAACATGTGTCAAGTCTATACCCTAGCCTTAGTGTGTCA